>JBBPBR010000004.1:69067048-69088411 GCA_037974775.1 Cicer pinnatifidum
AAAAAAAAAAAAAAAAAAAAAAAAAAAAAACTAGTGTTTAACTTCATGAGAAGAAATGATCAAAGGTAGTTTATTAAGCTCAATGGTCAAAGGTAGTTAATTAAGCTCAAATCCCGTATTCCTTTCTTTTAAGACATCAACAATCGTATTCACCTTAGTAAACATGGCTGATACAAACGCTCTCAATTATGAAGTGACTTAGTAGTTTGGAAAAAAATATAATATGAATAGATCACGGGATTCTAACTCTCTTACCAACATTTATAATTTTTTTTTAAAATAAAAGCCTCTAACCTTCCTCTTGACACTTCCAATCAAATCTACCTTCAAATATCTAACCATTGTTGAGGAGTTCATCCGAAACTCCACTGCAGACAAGCCTCTATCCTTAGCTAGCTTCAAACCCAATAAAGCACAACTTATGTTTGAATTAATAGCATAAATGAAATTGAGTGAAATCGACTAATATTTCATTTCATCATACTTCATTTCACCACATACCACCAACTTGAAGATAGACAAAATTTAGATGTATTTTAAAGTGTTTTCGTGCTAACATAAAATTCGTTTTTTTTCTTTTATTTTCTGTTATAATAAATTTTGAGAAAAATATAGATTTGAAAAGAATCATAAATAGTTATTAATGGTTCTTCTGTTTAAAATTTTTAAAAATTGATTTTGATTTTATATTTTAAAAATGATTTTTATGATAAGTTACATAAAAATAATAGAAAAAAATAGTAGAAATTATTTTAGATTCATTTGTTATTCATTAAAAAAATAATTTTGACATTCAATTGAGATATTCATTATTAAATATTTTAATATAACAAAAATTAAATTTTTTAAAAAATATATTTTTTAAAAAAGATTTTTATAAAAGTTTCTTAAAATAATTTTTAATTTTAATAAATTTTTAAAATTTCATTATAAATAGAAATCGTAGCAAATATTTTTGAATTTTTCTTTTTAAAAATTTTTATAACAAAAAAAAAATACTATAAAAATCATTATTAAAACATCTTAAACATAAGTATCTAATATTTTAAATAAAAAACAGCATGATAAACACCGAAAGAATTATAATATTTTATATAAAAAAACAGCATGATAAACACCGAAAGAATTACACATAAGTTTTAAACATATCCAAGGAATTCTAACATTTTCGTTACAATACACCTAAGTTCATTTATAAGAAGGTCGGATACTTCAACAGATTTTAGCTAAGAATTGAATGTGTTGCGACAGTGAAAAAAATCATAATTCAAACACAGTAAAATTTACTAATTTAACTAACAATAAAAACATTTGCCTATAAAAAAAAAACTAAGTTCATTTAATAAAAAATTAAAAATACGTTTGATGACATCCCGATTTAGGTATTGTATAGATATCATAATGAACAGTTGATTTTTATATATTTGCAAACATTTAATGTAAAATCAGCCGGTAAAAAACATCTAATAACCCAAATGCACTGAATAAACAAGGGTATCCCAATTTGTAGTACCACATGCAATTCCAATTTTTGATAAACTATCTATGTAACGAGCACTTCCAAGTTAAAACACATACTAAAATTCAAATCCCAATTTCTAAAAAGTTAATGTCTGAGAAATAAAATATTTTGTTTTTCCTGTGTTTATCTGTTTGTAAACTCTGTGCTGTCCAGATGCCATTGGCCTATTTCTCCTAGAGAGATGGGGAGTACTTTTGCATCAGTTGGGTAAGCTCTTCATCGAACTTTTTCTCTAACGCCACCTCTTCCTCCCAATGCTTCCGCCTCATTGCAACGAGGCTCTCTTCATGGGCTTGAAAGAGTTTCTCCTTCTCCCCAACAAAGTTCTCCATCTCCTTATCCTGGACTTCAACAAATTTAAGATATTCATCCACCCTACATCCAAAGAGATCAAATTCATCAGATTGAAAAATATCTGTATTATTTTTATAAATATTATTAACATAATTTGTCAGCAAAATATCTGTCCGTGTGCTTACGCTTTAGAAAAATAGTATTTTTAGTGTCATGTGAAATTAGGTTCTCTTCTTAAATTTGAGCTTCAAACATCCAATTTAGAACTGCCTTGACAGTATTAATTTAATAAATTTTTTGTAAAATACGCTAGCTTCAGGTGTGGATAGGTTGTCTAATGAAGTGTTAGTTCAGTGATGAAAATTTAACTTTGTAACCTTAAGAAACCGGGTTCAAATCCTCACTAGTGCAGTTGTAAAATATCATTATTGACATTTTATAAATAATAATAATACTAATGTGGATAGGTAGCTCATTAGTCCAACGGAATAGAAAACATAGTCTCAGAACAAAAATTACATACTTGAGTCGTCGTTCCTCAGCATTTAAATGACTTGTACTTAACTGCTTAACCTTCTCCCTTTCCTCCTGCTGCATCCTCTCAAAATCTTCTTCTTTTTCATTCCTTGAGTTGTGAATGATGCTGATCTGGTCCTTGAAGAATTGCTCTTGCATATTCATCTTCCATCCAGTAACATCGTACAATTGTGAGAAAAGGTAACAATAAGAAACATATAAACAACTAAATGAAATTTAAGACAAAAGAAAAAAACCATAAAGGAAAATGAGAGTGAAGTCATCCAAGAGTGGAAAATAAACAAATAACAATTTTTGATTCTTCAAGAGAGAACAGATAAAACTGGGTTTTAGTATCCATTATATTGTAAAAAGAGTGAACAATAACTTACATGAAATTACCAAGACACATGGTAGAGAAATTATCTGATTGATTTATAGTAAACACAGACTGGCGGGGAAAACTGGTTCGTCAACAGTGTGCATCAGATCTCTACAACAAAATACTAGCGACTCTGCTTACACTTAAATATCCATAACAACCCGACAGGATAAATATCCAATGCATTATGGGCAGGTGCAAACTCATTATCATTGCTAGGTGATTTGTTTACTTTAAAGAATAGTGGAAAAGGTCAGCTAAAAACTCGATGGCAGTAACTGTATTTCTATCTCATTTAGCTTGCTAGTCTACTTTGAAAGGTTAGGGTGGAGTTTGATGGGCAGATAAATTGCATTTTTATATGCGAAACCATCTCATATGAGAATAGAAGTAGAATGTGATGATATCTTTATAGCTTATCCATTCAACAATTACAAAATTATAAATAACGGCAAAAAAAATTCAATAAAACAGCCAAGCAGAAGCACATCCCAACCTCAACTTAATAGTCCAGATATAATTATATACTAAGAGTAAATTAAGTAAATAATAAATAAACCAAATATGCACCCAGTAATAAGTCTGATGAAATCCGTATTACCTCTTCTTTAATCTCTTCATGCTGCATTTTAGTTCTCCGCCTCACAATGCGATTTTCCTCCATTGTCTTTCGCAACTTCTCACTCACTATACCAAAAGATTCTTCAAGGGCTTTTGCGTGTTTCTTTTCTTTTACAACCTTGTTCTTCAAATAGATGAGCTGCTGGTTGTCCTCACTCATTTGCCTAATTTGGTGAACCACCATCTCCTGATATGATTTCATGTCGTATTTAAGTCTTGATTTACCTACAGAGTCAGACGAGAAGAGACAAGAGCGCATCAGCATACACTTTACTTTCATCATTCTGACTTTGTCAACCTGCAATAGTGAAAATGAAGAGAGAAAAAATAACTGAAGAGAATGAACCTTGGCAATGCCTATTGAAAAACTCCAAGTCTTCTTTCGTAGCCAGGTATCCATAAAGCTGCCGATTGCCACCAGGTAGAAATAAAATACGGCGATTGCTAAACCAAGTATCTTTGTCCGTTCCTTGCTCTGCAAAATGCTTGTGCAGACGTTCTGCCTCTAGATAACCACTAGCTGAGGCTTCAAATATCAAAACACTCATCCCTCGATGACCTTGAGGGCCATACGAGTGCCGTGCTTTAACAGCCGCATAAGGGCTAAAATAATCAAGAAGCTCTTGATTACCCATACCTAACCACTAAACACAAAGAACAAAATCTGAAGTTAACACAAAATCCAGCAACGTTCTAGAACAATTCTGAATGTTTTTTTGCACTATTAATACAAGAGATCAAAATAAAAATTACGATATTGCTAGTTATTCATTATTCATCATTTGATGCAAATAAGAAATATAGCTATACCTTATCATTTTCATCTTGTTCAAGTTTAGTATTCTGAATGATAACCATTGGAGGCCAAACAATTTCATGATCTTTCTCTTCATCTTTTAAACCTTTCCATTTTCCAAATGCTTCCCCAGCCGGAACTACTGCAGTACCCCTTCTACGCAATTCCTCATCAAGAAGTTGAGCAAGCTCCCTGTGAATCTTCACCCTTTTTGATCCCTTTGTTTTAGCATGATTCATCAGGGGCTGCAGTCCTCTGTACCAATCAATAGCCCCGGGACCACCTTGACAAGCTGGACAGTGCCACTGTCTTTCCGGATCATTTATCTGTTCAGCAGTCAAGTCATCCAAATTCTGAAAGAATTTTCTAAACCATTTGCTCTTCTTACGAGTCTCATGGCTCTTTTGACTAGCATCTGAATCATATTCATCACTCATTAGATCATCATCAGTATCTTCCAGATCATCACAATCTTCGTCGTCCTCCTCCTCATCATCATCATCATTATTCTGTTCAAACTCCTCTGGAGCAATTTCATTCCTTACATTTGACTGCATTGAACCGGCTCTAGATTGCCAATTCCATCCATGCTCCAGAGGAGGCCGAATTACAGGAGTTGGAGTCACATTGCCTCTACCAGCAGGCCTCCTGTAGTTAGCATTCTGTGTCTGCCAGGGATTTCCAGCAGCTCTTCCAACGCCACCATGACTACGCATGCCTGGCTTTGGAGCCATATCTGCATTCCCCCATGCTCTAGGATTAGAATTATGGGCTGGAGGACCCCGTTGGTTTGCAGCACTGTTTCCACCTCTGTTCTTGGTTTTCTTTGCATATACCTCCCATTCCCCATCATCTTGTCCTGAGCCTAGGTTGGCGTCAGCCATACCTTGAGTCAACTGCTCAATATTGGGATTAGATTGGGATACACTCTTTCCCTTGGACGACAAGCCACCCCCTCTTTTCGAACTCATTTGTATGTACCCTGTTCTGAATCATTAATTTGGTCAGTCAAACATTAATAAGAAGGAGCATAACACATACAGAGCTTGAAAAAATATAATTCAAGTTAACTCATCAATAAACAATTAATTAGAACAAAATAGATGAATCCGCCCATAAACCCTAAGCACCATAGGAAAAAAAATTATATAGCCAAATAAAAGGCATAATTAATACTTTGTTACAAACTCAAACAGAAATGGAAAGGTAAGAAGTAAATAGAAAATATCCGAGGAGGAATCTCAGTGCAATGCTGCATAGAGGCCAAGGCAATGTACAAGCGAAGGCCTCTTTTACGTGAATCAAATGCATGAGAAAATCTTATGTTTCAATACAAAAACAACTAAATCATTATATAAATGAAGCATGCCATCATGTAACAGTTAACACAAATAAAGATTAGGATCCAAGTTCTTCCTTAAAACTCATAATTTATTTTTTTCCTTTCAACCCTCGAAGAGTACAAAACGCTCAATTTGAGAGTTTATAACATCAAGAAAGATTCATCGTAAAACATACACACAAAAAAAGGCTAATGACGAAAAATAAAATAACAAAAACCTATATAATATGAGCTTTCTTTTTATTTTACTATATCGCATCCAATCAAAATACAAAACGCTGTCAAAACAAAACATGTTGAAAATCATCCTAGAAACGAACCAACAACATTAAATAGATAAAACACACAGCGGAAAATGTCTCTTGTTTTCAAGAGAAAAACCTCATTTCATTTCTTATTTTAAATAATAAAAAAAAAATCACTTTTATTTTATTTTTTGAGCTTTGACTACAGAATCAGGCAAAAGAAACACAAACCACACCAGTTTTGACAACAAAATCACCATCCAAGTAACAATGCAGGTAATGGAAAAGACTGAACAAAAAGCAAAGCAAAGTAACAATTTAAAAAAGAGATAAAGGAAATGAAGTGAAAATCGGTAGGAGTAGAAGGAATTACCAGTGATCCTAGACAGATCGGCCGAAGAATAGTCGGAGAAGCGGCGGAGGTTGAGAGCCACGCGCTGCCGGAGTAAGCGAGAGTGAGTACTAGACGAGTGAGAATTAGTAACAGGCAAAGCGTGAAAGGCAGAACAAAATGAGACTGTGGTCTTATAGTAGTTGGGATCTTTTGGGATCGGGACTCATATGGAGCATGGGATTCATCAAACGGATGAGATTGTTCAAAAGTTGTGTCCCGGACTTCAAAATTTATGAAATGTGATTTATTGGGTAAATGGTAAATAAAAATGTTATTCTTATGCGACGCGGCGCCTAGGGTAGAGAATCGGGTCGTGTAGTTTACGATGGGCCGAGTTTCATAACCATTGGATTTAGAAGGTTGGTCGATTTTATTTTATAGTCCATTTACACTCGATCATTTCTATTTGCGTTATTTTTTCTATTTTGTTTCTTATCCTCCTCACTACTATTTTTGGAAATGTTTATCCGTTAACTTTATCTTCTTCAATTTCTCTACTGCTATTTTTGGAAAATTTGAGATTCAAAACTCTATTAGACAACTGGATAGCTTTTTCATGGTTTTCACCTCTGCAGTCAAATTGTTTTACCTTTGAAATCACCCTTTACGTCCTTAAGAATGATCGAGTGGCAAAAAGTATATAGTGAGATCAATAGAAAACTATGTAACATGTTAGAATATTTATTTTCGTTCTCGCTCACTCGTTGCGAAAGCACCACCATAAACCTCTTCCATAACTCTTAAAATCAACAATTGAGAACACTCATAACCAAATTTGAGGAAAGAATCACTATTGAACCTTCAAAACCAACTGAACATAACACATTTCATCAATTGAAAACATCATTTGTTTCTTATCGAGATATCTCCACCAAACTCCATGCAAAAGACCTCATTCCTTCACCTTGCTTTGTTCAACCACTACAATTTATCATGGGCAATGTGGCGCATGACAAAAGGGATCATGGAATGACCAACCATGATAAAAATAAAGTTGAGAGATATATAAGAGGGAAAGATTTATGAGAAATAGTGATTAGTAAAATTGCATGCAGATAAGTTATAGTAAGATATTGCAAGACTACTTGATTAGACGATGAATAAAGATAGTTCACCATTGACTATAATTAATATTTTTTGACCTTAGCCATAAACTTCAATAGTATGCATAAATTTAAAGCCCATGATGAAAATATATTTGATAGCCAAATAGAATTTTATAGCCAATCTACATCATATTTAGGTAGTTAGAAGTTGTGCATCGTTGACACCCTATTTGATTGAGTATCGGTACAAAGTTTAAAATTTTCTTGTTAGTTGACTTTGTGGCAGAATAAAGATCAAGATGTTGATATATATATATATATATATATATATATATATATATATATATATATATATATATAAAATATTTTCTAATGTGCACCACAATATCAATTTTTATCCCCCACATCCAACTCCTTTTTTATTTTGAGTGAATACATCCAACTCATGTTGTCTAAGCAAATATTTGTGAAACACAATATGCTTTCACCCTACTAGATATAAACCCTTAATTTGTTTTTCAAAAAACAAAGTAAATGAAATAATGCTGATTTGTGTTTTTTTTTTGTTTAATAGTAAATATAAATTAGTGGTTGTGTTAGTTCGTTCAAGTTTAAATTTGGAACCTACATCTTACAATCGTTTAAAAATCTCTTAATTCGCTGATAAAACGATCTCCAATGAGATGTAATTGCATTGTAGGAGAAAAATAAATAAATAAATTTATTTTATTATACTATTTTGTTTGTTTTGTGAATAGTCACTCGCTGAATGCTTGTGTGACAAAGTCAATGGCAACGGACAATGCTAACAATACAACAAATTGTATGATGTAGCAATATTAACGTGCCACATATCATGGTCATTCTTATAGCATTGACACACCACATAATCATAAAAAAAGTGACTATTAAACAAACTCTAAATTACCGGGACCATTTATTATATAAAGAAAAATAATTTATGGATATCTATCCACTTTTTTAATATCTTAAGAGAGAAAAAAAATAAAAAATATGATGTAATATATTGAAGATATGATAAAAAAAAATAGAAATATCAAATGAGTGTGAAAAAAATTAGAAGTTACTCTTGTACAAACCATATACTAAATAAATAAAAAATTAGTTAATGAACATTATTTATAAAAAGAGTTAGTTCATGAACATTGTCTAAAAGATTTATTGTTGATATAATTTTTCACTTTATTTAATAACTCAGAACAAATAGTAAATACTCGCTAACAAAAAGTACACCCCTTCAGTCATTTATTTCCTTATTTATTAATTAATGTTCGAGCATTGGTATATTTACTTGTATATGAATAAATTTAACTCAATAGTTTGGCATCGAAAAGAGAAAGTCATTACACTTGGCTATAAGAAATCTGAACGCTGCATATCTTTATATGCATTAATATTAATATTATTTGTTGCCAAAGTTGTAAACCGATTGAAGAGCTAAAAGATGCGGGCCCCAAGTCTCTCCCTCGCAAACTATAGCAGCATTGGTGGGATCCAATGAAAGTATGTGTTAGAAGAAAGTTGCTATATTCATCCCTTAGGCATCTAACGAAACCAATAGGCTATGATTTTTTTAAAAAAATACAATTTTGCAATGGACCATTATTATATTTTACATGAATGATACACAATTGTTTTTCTTTCTCCTAACCACATAGGCATGTCAAAATTAATTATATAAATTTTAAATTAATTTTATTGCTAAAAAAAGTAATTTCAAACATATACTTTGATTTATTTTTTAAAAGTTAACAGAAATAAGGGTGTGGTGTACATAAAAAGGATTTGGAGGCATTCACATGAGAGTTGGAATCCAACTCACACTAGTACTAACCTTTATCTAAAACTAATACTAGTGCAACATAATTATTAATATTTACTTTGGTCAATTTAATTTCTTTTTTATAAGAAAAACACCTTTTTTTCATGTATTTAAGAGAAAATTATAACAACTTTTCCCAGGACTTGTCTTAATGCAACTAACTTCCCCTCTATTTTTTAAAATATTAGTGACCTCCTCCCCTATTGTTAGAATCCATTAATTTGCCGTTAGACTTAAAAAAAAAAAATTCACACAGTTGCCTTTTCATTTTGTGGAGAAGCTGCCAAAACCAATTCACATTTGTAGACAAATTATCTTCTTAATAATATTTGAACACAACTGTTTTTCTCTTTCACAGTTTTTCTTAGCCCAAATCTATATATAATATGTATATCTATGAAACCAATTTTTTTTTTATTATAATAAGATAAATTGTCTTATTCTTTTCTTTGTTGGTAATGAAGATGCTCCCTTTTGTTGGGAAGTAAATTTTTTGGTGCCACTAATTTTTATGACTAACTACAATTTTTTTTTCTAAAATTTATTTTTTGTGATTAAATTATTCAGTAGAGAACTCACAAATAAAAAATAATAACCATCTTCAAATTAAGGTGATGTGAAGTTTGTGATGTTGAAAGTGAGATAAGTGAGTAGGAGATGTTTATGAGTTTTTACTGATATTTTAACTAGCCACACAAATAATGTTAAATTGTAAGAGAAGTGTTTGTCATCCAAAAGGTTAAGTAGAGGAGGTTTTTGCTCAATTAAAAAATGGATGAGGTGTGATTACATAGGTAAATTTCACAATCGCACTAAAAATAATTTTTTTTTCTTTCAAAATTTAAAAAATCTAAAAAAAAATATCATTTTTTTTTTCTACAAGACAACATTAGACACATGAACTCCTCTATTAGACTTATAAAAAATAATGAAATAATAAATCAAAACTTTAAAATATTATCTGAATAAGAAACTTAATATTAAGAGTTTTAGTATATGACATTTTAAGATGAACTTTGAAGTTTAATTGACTACTCTAGGTGTAACTGGCACTTTAATAAACCTAAGAGGAGGTTATTATAATTTTCCATTTATTTAAAATAAGTATTTTGCTTATAGACAAACATATATATTTTGCTTGAAATATGGCCATAATACTCAATTAGGGTTCTATTCCCCAAATTAACCTTTGTTTTTTGAGCGTAGGAAACAATTTTTTTTGCAATAGGACCATTATTATAGTTTTAAGGTTGGTGGGAGCGAGTTCTAAAATGTAACATCCTAAGATCTTACACATTTCTTAGCGTGAATATGTTAGAGCGAAGGAAAAAGCGTTGTATGACCTAAATATGTGAGCGCGCAGAGGAAACGCGTGGAAGCGTGGGAGCGGCGCGCCTCGTCGCGTAGAAGAAGCGTTGTTTCGCGAAGCTCCGACTCGTTTACGCTGTTTTGACTGGTTGTAAAACTCATGGCCCGATTTTGCACCTCTTCGTCTTTGTATTCTACTTATTTCCCATAGAGAAAAGGCATACACATGAGGTTTTGAAGGCATCAGCAATTAGCAACACGCGCATGAGGCAATGCTCTTCTCTGCTTGTATTTTGCTCCTTTGTATTCCTCAGAGGCACCTTCGTATTCTATTTTGCTCGTTTTTCAAGTCTTGGTTTTAAGCCTATGTTTCAATTTCTAATAGTTAAATTAAACGATTCAATTTCAAATTTCCTCCTTCTATTTCTTCTATAAATTTTTCTCATCTATAAATTCTTCACAACTCCTTAGATGAATTGTTAAATTAAAGTTTTAGAAGTTGTTAGATGATGGTGATAAATTTTGTTTTTTTATTTGAGACAATGGTAATAGTCTTTTGTGTTTCAGCTTGTGACTTTTTATTGAACAAATGAAAATTTTTATGTTACGGGTATTTTCCTTAATTTTATGGTATAATTTTGTCTATTTTGTGAGATCTTAAGATCTGGTTACAATCCTACCATCTACGTTTCTTTTATATCCAAAAAAATCTTAAGTAGGATCTAGAATTTGTCAACCTTGATAGTTTAAATTGATATACCTAATGTGGTCGAGGCATTGTTTTGACCAGATGGTAACTGCTTTTGTGCCATCTGGTACACATTAATTGGGTAGCTATATGAGGGTGTTCCAGTAAAGGCCTTACTAGCCATAGGTTTGTTCACAGCTTGGCTTAGATGAACGGGATCCCAAAACACATATTGGTCACTATTTGGCAAGCAATTTATGTGTCCACTATTCCTTCCAATACCACAACACGCTTTATCAATTACTTGCAGACGCACAATCATCATATCATATGAAACACATATAACATTATCTTATTAAACCGTTATTAAACTAGAAACTAAGGACATTTACTTCTTACCATACTGAAAAAATTATAAACGTCACCATATACAAAAACTGAATCTGTGTACTATGTGTTCAGTTGATCCACCAAAGATCTCAACCAAGTATTAAACACCACAACCATGTCGTTGATATAAGAACGGCACTGTACCCCTTTGGATAGTTGATAAGGTATGCAACCAAGTGGCCCAACTGCCTTTGGATCGCAAATAGTTTTGAAATATTAGAAGTCAGATTAACATATTTCTCAAATAATATTGAAGTTGAAAATACTCATCACATTAGTCTTTCAAAACAATTTCAATGACATTGACTAATCCCAAAAAACCAATGTGGTTGAAGATTTTCAATTTTACATACAATTTTTCAAATTTGTTAATTTCGAAAAATCACATTGTTTGACCCCTATAATTTTAAGAGTCATAGGGATGATTCTCTCATTCAACTTTATATACAAGAGTGATCTAATTCATTCGGGAGTAACTCTAAGTTAAATTACTCGATAACTCATTTTATATAAACATTTGAATTTCATCAACCGTACCATGAATTAACGTTACATTATTAATTATTAAACACACAAAGTTTCGTATAAATCTGATAGTTGATATTTACTTGTACTATTAAAAAGAATATCATACACTTGATAAAAATTTATTTGACAGTTAAATGGGTGAATTTCAATATTTATAATGAGTTGTTATCCGGAGTAACTTGATCTCTCCTCGTATATATATATATATATACACACACGTGTATAAGGTATGTAAGTAAATTTACCAAAATACGTGTATAAGGTATGTAAGTAAATTTACCAAAATATTCTCTTTGTAATGCTCTATGAGGATCTCAGCATAGTTATTTGGGCTGTACATGAAGCTAGTACCATAAAATTCAGGCAAGAGAGAGTTGTTTATGTAATCATTACTGCCATGGATCACTGTTGTGAATGAGTTTGCCAAGTACTGACTCAAATTCTCATCCTCCATTAGGCTCTTCGTCTGACTAATTGTTTTTTCAAAATTACTCACCTGCCGGATAAAGCTAATGTGCTCTCCCTGTGGCCACATAACCGTTTCAAGAGTGATACCTTCCTCACTGCCGTTGTTAGAAGAACCAGTGATTTCCAAATTTCCAATCCCATTGTGGAGCCACCAGTTACTTGAAACTAATTGATGATGTGATACCGGTATGTCCCTAGAATTGCACTCTGAAATTGAACATTTGTAAGACGCTATAGAGAACCTGGTGTGAAATTAGGAACCGAGGAAAAAACTAGCCTTTCACTTCATCTAGATGCCTTCATTTTCTTCACTAACAACATTAATGACTACAATACCACCTTTATTATATGCAGGTCAATCACTGACCCATTTGGTTCACTACAAACTCTATTGAAAGAATTTTGCGAAGTGGTAAGACCAATAATTATATTATCGTTATACTATATACATAATTTGATCATATTGAGTACAATCAGTCAATATTAACATTTTCTATTTTTTTTTTTTGGCAAAAACAACATTTTTAATTTCTGAATTATATTATAAATTCACTTATATGTATGCGGTCTTAATATAGTTATAAATCTGATAGTAAAAAGGTTTCCAGACATAACAAATAGAATTAATGAACCCAATTTCAATTTCAATTCCATGCCCAGTTCTACCTCGGCAGAGGGACCTTAATGGATACTGACAAATGAATGTTGACATAGATTTTTATACTTGAACTAGCGCGTTTTACCAAAAATCTCGGCAAGAACATGATCCCTCGCTAAAGTAATGGAACCGATTTCGATCTCTAATAATAATATCTCTGTCAAAGATGGCCGAAACATGCTTCATGAAATCGTGACAGTCATAACAAATCCTAAGATTTTTAAAGACCCTAATGGTCCTTCTATCCCTATGATAAAGAAGCATATAAGACACTGCCAATTTCTCACTATGATAACCCACACAATGCTCTTTCTCTTCCTCTTGAATATCATGTAACACGGAGGAAGTATTAGGGGTGTAACCTCCAAGTTTTACTGTATCTATAACTGAAACTAAAAATTTTGTAATCTCCTCCCATTGTGGATGAGAATGATCCCCAGAGACAAATTCATGGACCCCCTGATCAATATGGATAAAACTGAGGCCAGGCTCCTTGACAATGCTATTCTCCCTCATAGAATTTCTCAAGCCAGCCTTACCACCCCAGTCGCCGACTCCACCATAAGCGTTTGATAAAAGTACATAATCGCCATGATGATGTGGTTCAAGCTCATTGACCATTTTTCTAGCCTTTTCAGCCAACACAAGATGATTGTGATTCACACACGCCCCAAGCAAAGTCCTCCAAATAACAGAATTTGGCTTCAAAGGCATTTCCTCCACAAACTTAAAAGCTTCAACAAGAAGCCCAGCACGACCAAGAAGGTCAACCATACAACCATAATGCTCAAGCATAGGTTCAATCCCAAACTCATTCCTCATACTCCTAAAAACCCGCCAACCATCCTCCACAAGACCACCATGACTACAAGCCACCAAAGCAGCTATAAATGCAGCCCGATCAGGCTTCAAACCAGACTCCGTCATATCATAAAAAGCTTCCAAACCTTCCCTGCTACATCCATGCAAAGCAAGCCCGTTAATCAAAGCAGTCCAAGTAACTACATTTCTGTGAGGCATTTCATCAAACACCATGACAGACCGATCAATAGAACCACACCTCGAATACATGTTAATAAGAGAACTACCCAATGGAACAGTAAGTGGTAGCCCTATCCTAACAATGAAAGAATGAACCCAGATAGCCAATTCAAGCACACCTAAACACGAAACCGCAGATATCACACTCAACATGATAACCCCATCAGATGAATTTCCAATGTCAGGGTCACGTAACTGCATTTGTTGGAAAAGAGAAAGCGCTTCGAAATGAAGGTTGTTGTTGACAAAACAAGCGATTAACGTGGACCAAGAAACTAAGTCTTTGTGAAGCATTTTGTCGAACAGTTTGATTGCAAAGTTGATGGAGCCACGAGAACCGTAAGCGTTGAGAAGCGCGTTCTGAACGAAGATGTTGGAGTCGAAACCGAGTTTGAAAACGAGGGAATGAAGGTGATGGTGATGGTTGTGGTGTTTGAGGATAAGTGGGAAGGTGAAGTGGTCGAAGGGGACGGCATTACGGTGCATATGGGAAAATATGGAAAGGGCGAGGGTGGGAGAGTGGGGTGCCACGTGTCTGATGACGGTGTTGTATGAGAATGGGTCGGGTGGTATGGGGAAACGGAGTAAGACGGAGGCGGCATAGCGTGCAGTGTCGGGGGAAAATGATGAGTGTGCGCAGCTAAGGAAGAAGGAGCGGAGAGAGTGTGGGTTGTCGTGTTGTCCAGTTTTGATCAGTGTAGCGTGTAACTTGTACACTCTTTTCATCTTCCACGATCATAGCTTCGATAGATACCTTCGGTTTTATTTCTCGATTCTTTTATCAATCACGTAGGGAGCATTATAAATTTATAACTACTTTTTAATTAATATTGAGTTTAATATTTAAGAATTATATATTTTACTATTGAGCATGACAAGTCGCAAGATAATAAAAAAAAGAGTTATAAATTTATGGAGTATTTTTGATATTTCATTCTATGCATTTGAAGTTCCACAAATTAATTATCATTCAGATGTCATTGATAAACCCCTGCTCAATTCTTTAAGAAAACAGGACCCATTCATGTGAAAGGTGTGTTAGAGGACAAATATTAATGAAAGTAGAAGATAAAAATGTATTAGATGAAGTCATTATTAATTGATGAAAAAAGGGAATTTTTTTCACACCAAAATATATATTAAATTGTACTATATTTTGAGTCCAATAGAAAGTCGCTGATCTAGAGGTCAACCTCGCATCAGGGTTTACATCTTTTTGTTGTCGTTTTATGTATTATTATATGAATTTAATATATTAATAAATAATTAAATTAATAAATAATACATAATAATAATTATTATTATTATTAAAAATGATTATAATTAAAATAATTATAATTAAAAATAGTAAATTATATATTAATTACAAAAAAAATACATTAAAAAAGAAAAAAAAATACATCAAATTTGAGTAGATGTACCTGACAATATTTCTTAGTATGACCAAATACTCGACATAATACACATTTTCTTTGAACTCTTTCTGTAGTGTCCATTTGTGTTCTAATACATTAATATATAACAATAATAATAATTATTATAATAATAATACAAAAATAATACTAATTATATGATTATAATTAAAAATAATTAAAATAAAAAATAGTAAATTATATTATAAATTTCAAAGAAAATACATTAAAAATACTAATTGAACAATTATTTATTTAATACATTAAAACTAATTATAATATTTAAAAAAACAAAATAATAATAATAATCATATAATAATAATAATAATAATAATAATTTACTACTTACCAAATTAGACAATTTGCGATGAATCAAGTTGTTACCAAATTGTACAATTGATTAATTTTTTCATTAATAATATTTTGATGTATTTTCTTTTAAATTTATAATATAATTTATTATTTTAATTATAATTATTATAATTATTTTTTTAATTATAATCATTTTTATTATTATTCATTTTTAATTATTATTATTTGTTAATGTATTATTTATTATTTTTTATTTATTAAATTAATTATTTATTAATATATTAAATTCATATAATAATATATAAAATGACAAAAAAATAGTGTAAAAATAATTTAATTATTATTATTATTTATTAATTTAATCATTTATTAGTGTAAGATCGTCCCTAAATCAATGACCTCCAACTAGGTTAATTTTAGTTTTGTATTAAGTTGATCACATCTTAGACCAGCGACTTCCTATTGAGTTCAAAAAGTAGAATAATCTGATATAATAAACTGAGAGGAGTATTTTGGTATAAAAAAAAAAATATTCATTATTAAATTTGGAATAATGTAGCAATAGTGTAAGAAAAATTTTGTAAAAAAAATATTCATTATTAAAATGAAAATTACAAAATAATTTTTTTAAAATTTTACTTACCTTCAAATTAAACCTTAAATCATCAAGATTTTATACGATTTAGATAAAAAATAAAATAAAATTAAAGATTCAATTTATTATCAAGATTTTATATGATTTAGACAAAAATAAAAACTTAAAGATTCAAGTTAAGTAGTTTGTGTACTTCATTTAAATAAGATGCAAAGCCATCAAAATGTTTTTGTCCCACTCTGTCACAAACTCTTCTAAAGCATGATAGGGTGGACCAACTAGTGCTGTAGTGTTGAAAAACTCTTCTCTACTCATTTTTATGGTGGACGGAGGGTTGGCATCACAATTTTGTAAAAGCACAATTATAAATTAAAAATAATTCACAATAATTTAAAAAGAATATAAATAAATAAAGTTGAAGGAAAGCAAAATATGTAAATAACGAATACACAAAATATAAATTTTATCATTGAAATATTCATGTCATGTTTCACCAATCGATAAATTAAATGAGTTTCATCTCTCGACATTATGGGCCAAATATATGATAAAATTGGGTAGTGATTTGGAATTAAAAATAAGTGTAAAAAGAGCTTTTGTTTTAATTGAACTGGCATCCAAAAGCAATTTTGATATGAACTATATAAATATAAATTAATGAAAATTAATGTATTTCAAACATAAATTAATTTTCGTTCTACTTATTTTTAACCAATCTCAATTCAATGAAAACTAATTTGCATCACCACAAAACAAAAATACAGCAAAAACACTTCAAAATTATTCTTAGAGCATCTCTAACGCATTGTTCTTAGACATCTAATTACAGCTAAGAACAGAAACAAGTTTTTCACACCATTGAAGATGGGCGAGTTGATAACAATCTCTTAGAAGAGTTCCCGATGGAACAGTTTTAACACAATATAAATGTATTTTCAAGTCAAAAAGTAGTGAAAATCCAACGAAATAGAAGGGAAAATACATTGGTGTGAAAATTAGTGTTCTTAAATCCTGTGACAATAGTGAGTCCACAAAAAGCAACTTTAGAACATTAAAATGGTTCTTATTTCTCCTTGCATTGGAGATGCTATTAATTAAACTGATTAGGAGCTGAAAACTGTTGACCAAGTTAGTCATCATCTGCATGTGTCAATCCTATGGCTATTCCTGAAAATATCAAAACAAAAAAATCCAAGTTGAATATTGTACGGGATGGTGTTTGCTTCCAGTTTATCAAAATACACAAATAACTGGAGAATAATTGCTGCCCTGGAATGACTACACATCGAATACAGTATCTGCAAAGCTATACAAATCAGAACCTCCACCGCGACTAGGAACACCAATTGAGCGATGATCCAGCAAACCTACATAACCTTCTGCAGATGTTCTCCCATACAAATGATTTACCCGTGCTGATGACGGTTGTCCTACAAAACTCTGCTCGATTGATCTATTATAAGATAATGCCCCTTCATCTATTCTATGCAATCTACTGTACAGAGAGCTGTTGCTATTCAGCGTTGTCCTGACGTTTATTGGCATATCACTCTGATACCCAGAAAGTGAACCAGCTATGGCTCCTCCGATCATGCTACCCCCACTTGATACTCCCCTTCCGAGAAAACCTTCAGGCAAAGACCCAGAAATAGGTCCAATCTGTGCAGATGCTGGAGACGAATAATTATTTGGGTAGCCATAGGATCTACCCTCCAGATAATGTGCGGTTACTGAACCATCATATGAGCTATTGCCATTCATATAACTAGAAATTCTTTGCCCTTGCAAGGTAGTGACTGATGGTGATACAACAATAGGATCTGTTGCTGTGAACCTTGTTCGTTTGGTATCTGGAACCTTCACTTTCTTTGAGCTATTGCTTTTATCCAATTTTCTCTTGGACACTAAACCATCTTCAATCTTTTTAGTGATATCGTGACCAATATCTCTCTCCAATTCGAAAATTGTATCCTTAAGTCGCCACTCAGGAAGAAGTTTTGCAAAGTCAACCTTGTGGCCTTCCAAACAGTCGACTACAGATTTCAAAGCAATCAAGTATTTTTCATTTCCTTTCTTCTGTCAAAGATCAATATACAAAAAATATCAACATACTTAATGAAACATAATAAATAAACAATGTTAGATACTCAAATAGAACATACCAGTAAATTAGGAACATTACGAGCTTCTTGTTTGGCTTTCTTCCAAGCTTCATTAGACTTGTGTAGAAATGAAGCCAGTACTTCCTGGGGAGGAAATTTCTCTTCAAACCCAAAGGTATAAGCCAAGTCAATGGCTTCAACAACCATGCCCTTTTTCATCATTCCCTCTGCAATATCTGTGGCCAATATAAATAATCAGCGAGATTGAGAAAAACTTATGTATCAAAATACGAGAAAGCAAGAGGCATTCAGGCAATCGTTAAGGCTGTGTGATACGACCATGAGAATAGGAACGGGGTCATAGTCAAAATAGTTGGATAGTTCAGTTAGTTAAGTTATAATCTATCTAGGGGAGGGTAGTTAACTACAAGGGTATGAATAGCACGTGGAAGGCATTCCAAAACTTAGATTTGTGAACTTATCAACTGATCATATGTGAGCGGGAAATCTTTGCGAGGAAAATTTTATTCTTTGGCTCTTCGTTTATAATTCAATAAACAATACCAATGCATTTTTTCCTTCCTTTCTCCGATTATCTCCCTCGCTATTGACTAGACTCTATGCCCCCCCTAAACTGCAGAAGCATGCAATTGCATCAGATATATGAAAATGGAAATGCCTCAAGTATTGTCTGGTGATGTTACCAACCACATGGTTGAAGCAGCACATTCTTAAAAAGGTCAGTGAAATAAGTTATTTGAGAATTGAGAGGATTTAGCATCTTAAAAACTAATTTTGCGATAAGTAGCTAGCAGTGACTACATATATAAATTTAGAAGGGGAAAATGAGAAGTCCATGTTCCTTCTAGATGAAGTTATCACATTTGTAACCAAATAACCATAATATCAAAAGCAGTCTAAAACAATACAACAGTATGCTATACACAGGGATCTGCACCACTTGTTCTTAAAAGTAAATGATTGCAAAACTGCTGTGACAAATGGTTAGTAGGTGGAGTGTGTTAATTTATAGCCATAATTTGCACTGGACTCGAAGATAACAGGCCGACATTCTTGAGTTATTTATTTATGTCCAAAAACAAGGAGAATTCATATATGTAACACATGTGATTAGTGGAAGAGCATAACTGATTTCAAATTTTAACACTAAAAGTGTAAAGTGAAACTATCAAGCATAACCATGAATAAAATTTATATATACTGAATTCCCAGAGGCATATATATACATACATACCTGAAACCCTGCTACAAAGTGCATTAGAATGGCGAAGGGCGTGCGAAATTTCACTGGGTTTACTCAAACGAATTAACCACACTATATCATCGTTCCTAAAAACACCAGGAACCCCAAAACATGCAAGGAAAAGAACCAAACCCCTTGCATCCATTTCACTAGCAGTGGCCACACCACCTTCCATAATGAGTCTCTTCCTCCACGAAACCGCTGCAGTTGCAGCGTCTTTCTTCAGTGAACGTGACATTTGAGCTTCGCTTTCAATGCAACCAGACATTAGATAGTATTCCAAAGTCAAAACCGAAGCTAGCCTTGCAGTAATCATTGGCGAGTCTGTGGTATAGGCTTTGCTTCCTTGAAGGTAAAATCTACCAATACATTCTAACACTAATTTCGACGGTTGCGGTGCAGTTTTCAGAGCCACGGGGATTTGTTCCTTAAGCGACGTCGTTTCGGATAGATGCGTTAGTATATACCTTCGCAAACCACGGCTATTCATCGTTTTGCAAAGCGAGAGAAGTTCATCTTCTTCTTCTTCTGGTTTTTTTTCTTCAACTTCTGGTTCTTCTGGATCTTCTTCTTCCTCTTCTGGTTCTTCTTCTGGATCTTCGTCTTCTTCTGATTCTTGTTGTTGTTGTTGTTGTTCTCCTTCGCCTTCGGCCTTTGATTTTGATTCCGGTTCCGATGGAACAATGTCGCCGTTATCGGTGGGTGTTTGCACGGTGGTGGTGACTAGGGCTTCGAGTTCCTTGGTTCTGGTGTCAATGGATTGTTGGATGAAATCGAGATGCTTCTGAAGTTCATCGTACCTATTTTTGAAAGTTTGAATAGAAATTGAAAGGTCGTTGAGTTCGTTCACGGAATTGTCTATTTTGGCGCCGGCGTCGTGTTCGTTATTGGGTGGAATTGAACCCTCTGAGACTGTGGATTGTTTAAGTTCCATAGTAATATGTTGTCCCTGTTCACTGTGATGAAGAAATTGGAACGAAACATAAACCCTAAAAATTGAGGTGAAGAGAGGAATCCATGTCACACACTCAACTGAGCAGCACCAATGTGATCGATCAAAAGGGACTCCCTCGGAAAGATAAGTAGTTTGTTTTTGGTAACAAAAAAATATATATATGTACTTAAAAACGGACCTGTAGGTGTTAAACGTTTGGGTCTGTTGGAGAATGTAACCCCATCAAAAGTCAAAACTCTCTCACGAAAGAGATCTTGTGCAGTGTTATTTATTTAAGGGTATTGCTCATTTGATCCCAATTACGAGAAAAAAAAAAATTTAATTTCAATGAATTTATTTATTTTTAATTTTTATCTTTTATAAATAATGAATTTAGTTTTTTTTTTTTTATCATAATTGTTTTAAATAATTGTACGTTACATACAACTTCATGAATATTCTTTATTTCAAAAAAAAATATATTTAATTCAAAATATTAAGTGAAGTTTTTTAAGTATAAATTTGTTATTGAGTTAAATAGATGATTTTTTTAAAAAAATATTATAGTAGATACATATTGTTAAATGTTAGAAGGGATTCTAATTATTAGATATTGTTATAATTTTTATTATGATTGTAAAAAATATTAAAATATATAATTT
>JBBPBR010000004.1:69088920-69099692 GCA_037974775.1 Cicer pinnatifidum
CAATATATCAAAAATTGAACATACAACATGTCGGATTTAATAGTAATGCATGTTTTTTACTACTAAATTAAACTATTAGAGTTAATTTTGTCGCCTTAAAAATTTTATCTGTCATTGTAAGTTTTTTTTTCTTTCAATTTAAACCTATAAGATTATTTTAGTTTTAAAAATCATCTCTATCATTAGTTGTTGTTAAAAAACGCTTATGTGATAAAGAGATGACTGACATGGTAGTTTGACATGACAGAGAAATATAGTAAATAATTATAAATTAAATTAAATAATTAAACTAATTAAAAATAATAATAATAAATAAAATAAAGTTGAATGTGTTACATCTCATACAAATAGTCCCTCAATTCCAAATAAAATATAAGTTTTAGGGTTATAGTTATTTTCTTATTTCTCTATCATCGCATCAACATTACTATATCATTATTCGAATCGTCATCGTTACATCTCATACAAATAGTTGATAATTATAAGGAGTCTACAAACAAAAAATTAAATATTAAATTTAGTAAATGTAAATTATAATTACAAAGAATAAACATAAAAATAACATATTTAAGAAAAATTACTCACATCTCAATTAGGGTATCTCTAAAATAGTTGTTTAAGATTTTCATAATTGTTAGAGATGAATATACACATTGTTTTTCTATTGTTAGATATTAATATTCATCATTGTTTAGGATTTTCATCATTCAAACGAGTTGAGTTTGTTGGAGACGAAGATGACGCCATAGTTGAATGAAGAATTGAAAATGATGATAATGCAATGACGGTGATTCGATGATGGTGATGCGATAATGGTGATTCGAAAATGATAATATTATAATAGTGTTGTGATGTTAATGACTTGGTAATGGTGATGATGATAGAGAAAGGAGAAGAAAACCAAAATTTCAACTCTATTTTTAATTTTGAATAGAAGAATAAAATACTTTAATTTTCTTTATTTATTTTTCATAAATTTTTTAATAACAATTGACGGCATACATGATTTTAAAATCAAATTAAACTTATATGATTTAATTTAAATGGAAGAAAAAAAAATTATAAAGACAAATATGAAATAGACACAAACTTACAAAGACTAATCAAATAGTCTTATATGAAATAGGGGCAAAGTTACGTAAACGAATCAAATAATGTCATTTACATACTCCACAAAAATAAGTACACAGTGGAGTAATGCAAATGTTTGTAGAAAACAAAGGACAATGTTGGAAAATAAAACAAAGAACACTCTCTTCCTTCTTTCTTCGCGGTAAACGGGAAGGTTGAAAAAATCCGTGGGACCTACCATTGTGTTTGGTTTGAGAAAGGAAAATGGAAGGAAATAAAATAAATGGATAGAAAAGAAAATTAAGTTGAAAGAAATAATAATATAAAAGTGTCACTTGACTTTTTTTTACACTTGACTTTAATTAACTTTTAAATATAAAAGAATTAGGTAGTCATTGTATCTTTTTAATAAATAAAAACATATTATTTTTTCGAATTTCTTCTCAAATAGCATGAAAATTAAATTTAACAAATTTGGTGTGGGGTTCAAATTTTGTATTATTTCCTTCTCTTTTTTTTGCTGGAGTTCCAAACTGTGGAAGTGATCATTTTTCCATTATCTTTTTTCCTTTATTTATTTATTTATTTTTTCATTTTTCATTGCAACCAAACACAATGTATATGTTTTTGTTTCTCTCTTCAATGTTTCTACACTTGTTTCTCTCTTCAATGTTTATTCACAACCAATCATGAGAGATTCCTTCTCTTGTTAATAACTCTTTCATCCCAAAATCTGCTAAACCAGTCGAGCCGTTAGGTAGCTCAAGTCATTCTATGCTTTCGAGTCACCCTGTCAAAAATATTTGGGTATAAGGTGTGCTACTCTATGTAAAGAGTATTTTGGCCTTATGGAAATATGTGAGAGACCTTTGAGATAAATAATTTATATGCCTTTTTAAAGCCATAACCAAGTTTAAAAATATAGCTAACTTTACAAAATTTCAGAGAGTTAAATTACTATTTTAGCCTCTAACTCAATAAGGTATTGTCATTTTAGTCATTGACTAAGTCAAAAACATATATCAATCTCTAACTTATTCAAAGGTCCGTCACTTTAGCATCTTACGTTAACTTTTTTGTTGGCGCAGTTAAGTGAGTGATGTGTATGTGTGTGTAGTTGAGTGGTATGTCACTATCTCCTACATGGGTATAGTGAATAGGCAGTGACGAAAATGACATTAAGTTTAAAAAAAATAAAATTTTAAATGAAAAAGTTTATGTATACACGAACCAATTTGACAATATGATATAACATACAAGAACCACTATGACTATAACTTATTACATTCAAAAACTATATTGATAGTAAGTGTTATTTTTTTATCGACAATTATAATTATATTCGTAACTTTACAACTTAAAATGTCCATTCAGATTTTACAACACTAAAATCACTTGAAATAACACAAAACACATTAAGTTCAAATCATTAGTCACTTGTCTAACACAACACCTTACAAACTACCCATATTAAAAACCACTCAAGCTACTAAACCGAATTCATGACTTGTGAAAACAAACTATATGCAACGTTTGCATGATAGATACACCGATTACAAATGTTCTAAACATATTTATTTTAGAAGTCATAAAATCAAGTTTAGTATTCATTTTAGCCTTGAGTACTCCATCTAAATTTTGGTGCCTCTCAATCTCTCTTTCTTTTGGATTTCACCATCTTTTCCTTGATCTAATACATGTGTTGGAAGAGCTTCATCATTTGCAAGGGCTTGAATCAACTCATACAAAGTATCCACAATAACTATATTCTTCCTTGAAAAAAAATTAATTTCAAATTTGAATCTGAATGTAAAAAATAAACCTTAATACTCAACTTATATTACCATAATCCCTAAAAGCTCTAATCCCAAAATTTCTAGATTTGATTTTGGACCTTTAATATAAAATTTCAATCACGTATTAGGTATTCCTCTGTTAATTGTTGTTTGGGCAACATGGCTCACAACCTTTCTCCCACACCTACAAAAAAAAAAACTTAAATTTTTAAGAAATTTCCAATCGATATGAAGATTGAGTTCATTGTGATGATTAATTTCCCATCAGTATAATATTTGTTGTGATGATTAACGAAAAAATAGAGAAAATTTTGAGAAAGAAATTACAGATTAGGTCAAGGAAGATGAAGAAGATGAGAATGGTATGAAGACATATGTGAATGGTATGAAGATTTGTGGCGGCGGAGACGAAGGTGAAAATCGATGGTGGTGGTGGTTGGGTTGATGAAGAGAGAGAGGAATGGAGAAAAAATGCAAATGAAGAGAGAAAAGAGAAGAAAATGCAATTGAAGGAGAAAAAAGCTTACAATTTTCTATTTAAAACTTCTTTTTTTAAAACTTAATGTCATTTTGGTCTATCCCTACTCATTAGATTCCCGTATGAGAAAAGGTGACATATCACCACTCGTCACTCATTTAACAACACAAATAGAAAAGTTAATGTCACATACTAAAGTGATGGATGTTTGGCTAAGTTAGAGGTTGACATGAGTTTTTTGTTGAGTCAATGACTTGAATGAAAGTGTTTTGTTGAGTTCGATAACTATAAACCTAAAACGCATTTCAAAAAATATCAATCAATTATAAATCTAAACGATAACTATAAACCCGCAAGGTGTCAACAACTCCAAGATTTCATCATTATTAGTTAACCAATCAACGTATTCATTGTCTTCTCTCAAAGGAAGAGAGGATAATTTTCTAATAAGGGAGAGTAACGTCGCATGAGGGTTAAATTCACAGTTGAGTCAAAATCAAATTCCCCCACAATCCACCTGTAGGATTTGAGTCAATTAAGATGAACCATGATTGCATGTCAAATTTACCATTTTCTAATTTAAAGACATAGTTTGTGAATCCTAAATGTGATTTGAGAGGAATCTAGACCGGGAAGAATTCTTCGGTTAAACATATGTATATACTTTCATCAATGAATTCAATTTGAATACAACTTTACACATCTATCAAGTAAAGTGTTGTTACATTTTTGACATATGAGAATACTAAGCTAAAAAAGAGGAGCCAAAACATCTTTCAGTATATGACTGGAGTAATTGTGTATTGTATATACACCTACCAAGCTGCTTCTGTACAATGGTTAATCACTCAGGGATGACTTGTGTCGGATAAATTGACTGTTTGATCAACCCGATTGGTAACGGCGATGTTACCGTTGGCATCCAAATCAATGAAGGCAGTGTCACCTTTCTTGAACTTGTCAGGAACAAGCAATACATCAGTCAACGGATTTTCAATTAATGCTACAACAGCCCTCCTGAGAGGCCTAGCACCATATGTTGGGATATAGCCTTCCTTGCAAACAAGGTCTTTGACTGATTCAGACACTTCTATTTCTATGTCAATTCCTCGTGACATGATCTTTTTCTTCAACTCTTGAAGCAGTAAATCCAATATTTGGAGTAACTGTGATTAAAAATAACAACAATAACATCAATAAAATGAATAATATAGACCACATAAAAATGTCAAAACAACTTTATTTTTATTTTTGTATTTTGACTCAACCAACCTGTGGCTTTTCAAGGGGACGAAACACCACCACTTCATCTATCCTGTTAAGCAGTTCTGGACGAAAATATGTCCTCAGTTCTTCATATACCATCGATTTCAATCCATTATATGATGTTGATTTGTCATCTGAAATCAAGAAACCTATGGAGTTGTGTCGACCCTTCGCAATGGCACTAGACCCCACATTTGAAGTCATCACCACCAATGCATTTTTAAATGAAACTCTTCGACCCTATTAAAGTCAGTTTTGAAGCAATAAACAGAAAATTTTAGGACACAAACGCTCAATTTTACTTGGCATAGAAGAAGTACGGGAAGAAATAGAGATTCCAATAGAAAGTTTTGCATCTAAAAGGTTATCGAAATCCAAGTAAATTAAGATTCATATCAGCATTGGCAAACCTGAGAATCAGTAAGATGGCCATCTTCCATTAATTGAAGAAGAATATTGAATATATCTGGATGAGCTTTCTCTATTTCATCCAACAATAACACTGCATATGGGTTTCTTCTAATAGCTTCAGTTAAAACACCCCCTTCTCCATAACCAACATAACCTGGGGGAGATCCTATCAATTTGCTCACTGTATGCCGATCCATATATTCACTCATGTCTAACCGTATCATGGCCTCCTCCTGAAATGATAATATGAAAGGCAAAATATAAACAGACGAACCAAACAACGTGACATGTACAGATCACGACATTATGTCAATACTTACCGATCCAAAGTAGCATGCCGCCAAAGATTTTGCAAGTTCAGTTTTCCCAACGCCAGTTGGGCCACAGAATAGCAAAGTTGCTATAGGTCTACCGGGATCGTTAAGACCAACTCGAGATCTCTTCACAGATCTAGAAATGGAAGCAACAGCCTCCTCTTGTCCAATCACACGTTCCCGAAGTTTATTATCAAGATCTAACAGAAGAGTTCTTTCATCAGCAGTAAGCTTCTGAACTGGAATTCCTGACCAGAGGGAAGCAACTGCTGCTATATCATCAGGTGTAACTTCTATACATCTAAAACACAAAATGACATGTCAGACACTCAAAAACTAAATTTATATATGCACAAAAGAAAGAATTTTTCTTTCGGGGCCAACTAACATACTCGTTATCAAACGCTGCTGAAGCTAGATATGAGTCCAGTATGAGTTCACAATCACCCTCAATGCTAGATGTGCCGTAATATTTAAGCTTGGTCTCCTGCACCTGAGGGTAAGAAATGTCAACTTAAACTATAAGCACCTCATGCAAACAACAGGGGAGCCATGCCATTACCTTTGTAAGCAAGGACTGAACAATTCTAACTTCTCTCCAATAATATTCTGGGCTTTTAGAAAGCATGCGATCATTGTGTTCTTTTTTCATTTTAAAGGCTTCAATACGAGCTCTACTTCCTGCTTCATCTATGAGGTCAATAGCTTTATCAGGTAGATACCTATCAACTATGTATCTTGCTGACAAATGAACTGCAGCCTTTATGGCGTCTTCTGTATATCTGCATTTGTGGTGTGCCTCATATTTCTCACGTAAACCCGTAAGTATCTTAACTGCATCATCCTATACACAGAAACACACATAGTTCATTAAGAAATCAAATTATGATTAAAATGTTAACTTAGAACAATATAGACATGAATATAGAGTGCTACCTCACTTGGCTCATCAATCCAAACAGGTTGAAACCGTCGTGCCAAAGCCTTATCCTTTTCGAAATGAAGCCTGTATTCATCTATGGTGGTAGAAGCAATACACTGCATAGAAGATAATGTTATTCATAGTGAGAAGTTATGGTGTGTGTGCATATTTAATTACAACACTTGAGAATTATTTTATCTTCACAGTTGTGTCAGCCAAAGAATTCAAGTCCCAAACTACTCTCTCCAAACGAAAAATCCCTCCCTCTCAAATTAAAATTAAAAATATAAAATAAAATTTCAACAGCAGAAATGCATTAAAAATATAAAATAAAATTTCAACCACAGAAAAGCATTAACAGAAAAAATATTATTGAATATTCACAGCCTTAAACAACCAGCTCGTCCACATAAAATGACGTTCTTGTTATCGAATAATCTACCAATCTATTTTCCAATAAGTTCATGTTAATCGATCCCCAGTGCACCTAAGATAAAGAATATTTGGAACTACCTTCATGGAAATTGAAAAGAGACTCGCAAATACTGAACACGCTTTGCCCTCATTTCAGTAACAGGTTTCCTTGTTCCAAGAGAATTTTTCTAATACATGTAACCTTTTGGTTCCATAACTTTGTGATAAGCAAGATATTTTACCAGTTCATAGTTAACACTCACTCATATCTCTTCAAGCTAAGCTGTGAGCCTATTGACAGGTAGTATTACAGCCTCCTAGTATTTCATAAAGACAGATTTTTAAATAATCTCAACCTTGAATCAAACTTTCTAGATGTTAATTACTAACCTTGTTTAGTACAATTTATTTGAAAAATGTTGGTGATAGCAGTGTAGTAACTGTAACTATATATTTTGACCTCTAACAAACCATAATTTTATATGTCACTAACAATTGTTTGCAAAGGCTTTAAACTGAAAATGTGTTAATATTATAGGATCACTTTGAATAAAGGAAACTGGCAAATGCAATTACAGGACAAACAATCACCTGAAACTGACCCCTTCCAAGAGAAGGTTTAAGTAAATTAGCAATGTCAAGGCCAGAACCCTTATTTCCCTTTCCGATTGCCCCTGATTGAACAAGTGTGTGAACTTCATCGATGAAAAGAATGACATCACCTGAATTTCAAGAAAATCAATGAGATAAAAAACAATCCTTCTGTAGTATGCCGCACATGTATTAACATAACTTTTTTCATGAATTTTTTGTTAAAATGTATTTACCTGACTTTACTATGTCTTTTATTAATTTTGTAACACGGTCCTCTAACTCTCCTCTTTCTTTTGCCCCGGCCATTAATTGTGCTACATCCAAGGACATGACACGTTTTGTCTGCATATACACAAGTTAGAAAGTAAAATTTTAATGCAATCAAACTAGATAAGTACATATTAATTAAAGCACGTGCAATTACAGAAGGGTAGAAGACCAGAAAAGAAAAACTTTAGAAACATCAATCATTTGTTGATAAACACACCAATAAAAAGGGAGCAACAGCTCCCCGAGAAATAAGAATTGCCAGTCCCTCTGCAATAGCTGTTTTTCCAACTCCAGCTTCACCCAGAAGAATGGGATTGCTTTTTGTCTTTCGGCATAGTATTTGAATAATTCTCTGAACTTCAACTTCTCGACCAATAACTGGATCAATTTTTCCTAAACTTGCGCTGGCAGTGAGATTCACGCAAAATTGTGATAGAGCACTCTTCTCTGACAGACAGGGAATGAATATGAGAAAAACTTATCTCTCCCTTCAAAAATCAAATTATAAAACAAACTTTTTATTTTCTTACCTTTTGTTGTGGCAGAAGATCCTGCATCGGAATGCTTATGTGAAATAGATTTTTTGTGCACCCCATTGGACAGCATACGTAGCCCTCTATCATCTTTAGCAAGTTCTTTTTGTAGTTTGGAGAACGCCACATCTGCCATGTCACCTGGGGATTTTCCGAGTCTGAAATCATTTGCATACAAGCAACATTAATGGAAAATTACAGTTAAACTCACATTTTAATGACAGATCATACACATAGTCAATTGTCTAATCACTAGCCACAGTGATAGTGAACCAGAAGAAAAACAAATTTCCGAATTTGCTATTAAACAAATTTTTACACTCTTTAAATAGCTAGTATTTACAAAAACTTGTGACAAAACTGAATTTCCTTAAAATCTAACCAAGTGAATGTTTTCAAACTAGGTATGTAGCTAAAAAAAGAACTTTTAAACCAGGATATGACTGCAGACTGTTTGGATAGCCCCAAAAACTGGTTCGCTGACGAATCAAAATTGATTTCGACCAAAGTATGTAAGGGAGAGCTCTAGTCTAAATCGAATATCCCATAATCGTAAACAAATTGTATTTTGGCTAACTTGTTAATCTTTAATTTATGTTTTAAGCACAAAGCAGTTTGTGAGCAACAACTGAAGATCATCTGTATACACCATGAACTATATTAAATTGCCTGAATATAATTCAGAGTCCAAATCCCAATTAGGCAATTACCAATCTCAGCCACTACTGATCTAAGTGTGTGTTTGAAGACGCAGCCAGTGGCCTCTCCAATGTGTAGCTTATGTCACTATGCACTCCCAATGAAACCAATGTGGAAACAAATACATCTTATGTCACTTTTACTCTCAAATTTATTTATTATTCAACCCACTTTTACATAAACCTATTCAAGCATAAATCAATTTAGATTCAACTCACTTATATCCAAAATCAATTAATTCAAAATCAATTTTTATCGCCGCACAACGATACACACACTAAATTAAGTTTGAAAATTTTCATAAAATAGTTGCTTCTAATAAGTTTCAAAACAAGAAAGTATAAACTAAAACACATTTATAGAAACGATCCAAAAATGAGACTCCAAATAACAAATGGAAACATTCAATTCAATGATAGGCAATAAAGAAAGAGATTTGATACATTGACAGCAGCTACCTATTAAGTATTCGACCCGCACTTCCATCATCAGCTTTAACCATAGCAATAAAAATATGTTCAGGATCAACGAAATTATGCCCCAAAGATCTCGAATATGCAACAGCAGCTTCAAACACACGCTTCGTTCCAAAACCAAACGGAATAGAACTATCATCTTCTTCATAAAGGAACTCATCAAGCCAGCTCTTCTTCTTATTCTTATGATAGTGTTTTGAATCGTCTATGTTCATACCGCGAACAGCATCACGAGCTTTCTCAAGAGTAACAACACCGGAATCAAGAAAACCGTCTTGAGAACTATCTTCCTCGCTTTCAGCTATGAGACCGAGCATGAGATGCCGTGCCTCAATGGTATTACTTTTGAAAGCTCTGGTTTCTTTTTGTGAATAGGCTATTGCTCTAATTGATCTTTCTGTGAAACGTTCGAACACCGCGGTTACGGTGAAGAGTGTTGTTGTTTTTCTCGGTTTTCTTTGGGAAACGAGAAACGAGAGAGGATTGCTGTTATTGTTAGTGGTGTTGATTTTGTGTAGTGAAGATGATGGAGAAGAACGAGGGAGTAAATGGTTGGTGAAAGGTGGTGAGAATGCGGCGGTGGTGGTGGAAGGTGGTTCTGATGGGAGGAGGTGAATGTTACGGTGACGGTTGGAAGTGCGAGTTCGGAAAGTGAACCATGGGTTAATGGATGTGGAAGAAAGTTGCATGGTTGAGTTTGAGAAAGTGAATTCCGAAGATCGCGGGATCTTTTCTTTTTTTTTTTTTTTTTGTTGAGGAAAAAGAAAAAGGAGCTTTTAATAATTTATTTTGATTTAGAAGTTTGGGTTTGAGGGAAGTAAGAAGAAAGAAGAAAGAAGAAAGAGGAAGGAATAAAGGGATTGAGTGAGAATGGGATACACGTCACCGAGAGCTATGAGAGGAAAGAAAGAAAAACTTGTATTTGTTTTGTTTGTTTTTGTTGCTTAGAACATTTGCCAAAGTTCTTGGATCGATCACTAAAGCAAAACAACGCCAAATGGGTCAGTCACTGTCTCACTCACTGTCCCTCTCATCGGTGTTTCTTTTTCTTTATTATTATTCATTAATTAATGCTAAAATTACTAGTATTTTTTAAAAACATTTGCTAGCATTGCATTTTTTTTATTATACTAAACCCACTAATTATTTGCTTAAAAAACACATATTATTATATAATAATAGTAAGTATTATCGTTAAGTCCAAATTCAATTGACATATATTATTATAGATTTAAAACTTTTATATCTCGGAGTTGTACGAGTTTATTATGTTATAATTTATTATCTATTTTAAATAAATAAAAATTCATTTTTAAGGAATTATAAATTTCATTTGTATATGTATTTTGTATATTTATTTTTTATATTTAAGAAAAAATACAACTTAAGTTTGTTAATAATAGTTCAACTTTTACTTAGATCCTATAAATTTTTTTTATTCAATCTTCTAAGTTATATTTGTTTGCACCATTATGTTTTAATATATATATATATATATATATATATATTAAATTACACATGCAGTCTT
>JBBPBR010000004.1:69141277-69156285 GCA_037974775.1 Cicer pinnatifidum
AAAGAAAAGAAAAGTGGGATATAAATTTTGGAAAAAAGGAACTTATTGAAATAAACTGATACATGTTGAGAATTAATCGAAATAAAGGTAGGATCTAGATTAATAGATATGAAAGAGAAAAAAAAGATGAAGAAAAATGAATAATATTTTCTATTCTTGTGTTTTTTTTTATTGTTCTAACCTTATTTATAAGCACACAGAAATGTATATTTATTAACGAGTCTAATGTTCATAACAATTTTAATATATAAATTTTAAAATTTCCAAAATAATTGAGTTTTAAATATTTCTCTGATCTAGTATAAAAAATGTGCTTAAAATTTTACCAATAAAAGATATGATGAAAAAAATATTCACTTTTTGATTCTGAATTCCAAGTCTTTTGCATAATAAATGGAAAATGTTATTTAAAAAAAAAGTTTGTAATGGATATTTTAGAATTTAAAGTTAAATGAAGGAATGTGAAGTATAAATATAATGGTAAAAGTATTCCCAAATAAATCTTTATTGAAAGAGAGATTTCGAGAGGCAAATTTTAACCTCGTACATTATCAAAAACGTGATTCGAATAGTGTTATTTTGTATATTGAAAATAAAAATGAGGAGACGAACAATCACAAAAAAAAAAAATATATATCACTCTTGTATCCAACATGAAAAAATTAGGAAGTTTCTAAAAAGCTGTAAGCGGTTTCTTTCCTAGGTGTATTTGTGTTTCTCTCACATGTGACGGTGAGCCTGGACCCATTGTTAATGGCAGCACTATGGTGAAATCAAAAAATATTATTAGTTCTCCAGTTTTTTAGTAATTACACAAATAAACCCAAATTTGCGGTAATTATATAAATGTCCAATAAATAATAAATAATATTTTTTGCGTGCGACATATTTTTAAAGTTTATGCTCTCTTTTTAATATGAGAATTTGATTTAACTCAATATTAATAAATAAACAAATCAATGACTAATAATATAATATCAATTATTAATTTATTTATATTATTTATTTTATTATTTAAAATAAATTATGTTTAATTCACTTAGAGGAGTCTAATTTATGAGAATGAAATACAAACTATTAACAGTAAAAGATTATTGTTGTATAACTCAATAACAAGCAAATACAATTACACATGTCTGCAAAGGAGATCCCATAAATAACTAGTTCTCATACTTTTTGTGATATCGCATCATGGATTTTTCTGATCATTTTTTAATAGGAAACATTAACTTTGCTTTTCTATAAAATGCGTCGATTATTATTGAGTATTGACTAATAGATCAGTGATTTACAGCAACAAAAAAAGAAGCCAAAGATCCAAGGTTACGTTGGGAGTAGAATCAAAAAACGGTGACAAAGACGCAATTCTCAACTCGAAGAAGAAATCGATGAAAATATAGTTCTTAAATTATTAAGATTTACGAGCGTTCATTGTCAAGATTAAGTAAAATTGTTTTTAAAAAAAAAGACGATGTAAAAATTGTTAGTGCTCCATTACACTATATATATTGCTTAGCGTTTTTCTGTTACCAAACTAAATCTCACTGGAAAAGTAAACAGAGTCTAGATCAGCCAGGAAATAAAATGGAAACAATAACGAAGCAAGAAACTCAGACCCGTATTTGGCTGTGTGAAAAACATAATTCATTCATTACTAGAAAAAAGAAAATGAAAAAAAAAAATAATTGTACAACTTCAACTAGGTCAAACACTCGAGTCTCCAAAAAGGAGAAATATATACTCCCTTAAGTATATAATCTTTCAAATAAGGAAAAAGGAAGTGAAAACAAAGTGCACCTAAAATCCAAACTAAGCCCAAAATTAGCCTCTGCTGATGATACTTAATGGGACACGTTAAGTTTCAATCATTTCAATTGTCTCTCCTTGTCCTCCGACGTGGAGGATTGGATGTTTCCTCCTTATCTTTGTTATCTTCCTTCTCTCCACTGTCTTTCTTGGAAGTTTCTTTGGGTTCTGTGTTGGTCTTCTTCTCCACCTTTGCCTGCTGAAGAAGAGACTTAGTTATGAGCTTGTATGTAAATGAAAATAAAGTTTATTTATATGAATAGAGCATAAAAAAGTTTCACTACTTACAGCAGGTTTCTTCCCACCGAATATGATCCTGAAGAAAATTGACACGAAGACAATCACAATGGATACAAGAACACCAATTGTCACATTAGGTTGCTTCTCGGCCTTTTCAATGAGTTCCTGCATAGAAGCATAAAGTATATGTCATATTCCAGTAGGTAAAACATAATGGGTACCCAAAGAGGAATAAAAAGTAAGTTTTGTTCATTAAGCTTTGGTACTTACAAGAATCTTATCTTTGTGGTCACTCAAGAAGGGAATGTCTGCGATCTTGTACAAAACATCAAACACCTTCTTCTGCAAGGTAAAATATAATTAACATCATGCATAAAAAAAAAATATTAAGGCTAAAAATGTGAGAGAAAAATTCTTTCATTACCTGGAAGCCTGCAATACCATCATCTGATTCGGTTGCAGCCTCTTCTTCAGCCTTTTGTTTTTCTTGCTCAATGGCAAACTTGGGTTTCCATGTAGTTTCCCGGTAGGACTCTGCAATCTTATCATCTTTGGCAATCAGAATATTATCAAATAGAATGCCGTCTTGCATGGTCCATATTTCAATACCAATAGCAGCAATAGGCTCAAAGTCGGGTTTCTCAAGTTCAAAGTACTCTGGGTTTGGAATCTCCTGAGGCTTCCAGATACCCTTGTAATTGGGATTATCAATGTAGGGGGCACTCCATTTTCCCTTATAATCCGGGTTCCTCTTTGTTGGCCTCTTCCACTCACCACAACCAGGAGCTGCTTCACACTTTGGGTTCTCAATTTTGGGCGCTTCCCATTCACCATCCTCCTCATCATCCCAATCTTCGGGTTTTGATGCCTCTGGGTCATCAATTTCCTCTGGCTCATCATCCAACCATCCCTCGGGTTTCTCAGCTTCTTCATCTATAATTTCAATGGGTGCTTCCTCGTCCCAGTCATCTGGCTTTACAGCTTCTGGGTCGGGGATTTTGGCTCTCTCGTCCCAGTCCTCGGGTTTCTTATCATCAGGATCTGGGATTGTCTTCGAAGGAATAAGGGAAGGCTCAAAATCCTCAGAAGATAACAAATTTGCCTTTTTCTTCTCCTCGCCGTCAATTAAAATTCTCACCTCATTATCATTACCTAGAATTGCAGTGTACACATGGGATAGTTTGTCAGATGGGACAGAAGGGGGATACTTGATATGGTGTTCAACATGCTTCCCAGTCTTTGGATTCTTATGCCTGAAGATGAAGTGCACCTTGTTTGTTGCACCACACCTATCTGGACCAAACATGATAGAATATGGAGATTCATTGTCAAATCCCTTGGGTTTCCAACCACTTTCCTGGGGTTGAAGATATTTAAGATATGCACCACCACATTCAAGGCCATTCTGAAGGCGAGTCTCAAACTGAAGAACAACTGTTCCATCCTTAAGACTGACAGACTCATCGAGTTCTTTAACTATAGCATATTTCCTTGCTGGTTCACTAACAAGAAGTCCGTGATCATCGTGCCCATCACTCTTTGAATGCTTCCAGACACCTGAAACCCAAAATAAAAATCAGAATATACATAACAGTTTGCAGGATGTAATACATATATCAAGCATTAGATGGGACACGTATTTGGGTTTGCTTATTTTGCTAGGAGTAGGGTTTTAAACCTCCAAGCTTTGTTGTATTATCTAAAACAAGCTAAAAGTATACTTCATTGCTTAGTCTTCAGAATCAGATATGAAACATGGACCCCGGAATTAAGAACAGAAATAAAATGAAAGTGGTAGGATGAAATAATATACTTTCATTCTTTATAATACATTAAATTTCATTAATAATATATTTGACCACTAATTCACTTTACTTTCATTTTTAATTTTTTGTATATAATAATTGATGTACGGTCATTCGTGATTCCGCAAGGACATCCCCAACAACCCCTCAACATTGCCACCACAATCACTTATATTTTTAGAAAATTTTCAAAAAGATTCCTCTAAGTTAAAAATTATGATTGGGTCCCAGTATTTTGAAAAGAGATCAAAGGGGAACCCAAATCTAACCTGCGATATCATATACATGTATAACCACTTGGCAGTGTATGTAGTGCACACTAACACCAAATTTACATAACTTAGACGTATATAACATATTTATGCGTAAAATTCAAAATAGTTCACTAACATAACAATTAGTTTGTTTCTGAATTGTATAGTATTCTGATTAACTTGATCTAACTAATGAACACTACCAATCTAGAGGACGTATCAACAACGAATGGATAATCCGAATTAGTTATTACTTGAATATCACTGCACTGATTCATACTAATTCTGAAAAACATATACACTTTATAGCAGCAGAAACCGACATGTTTCACACCTTAACTTCATAAATCAGAAATTTCACACCTTAATCAAACTACTTCCATTAGGAAAAAACACAAAAACCGATCACACATTAATAGAAGATAATCTACTAACCATTATACTCCTCCTTTTCGGATACAATCCAACGGCCATCAAAATCCTCATCGAACGACTCGTAGAAGATCTAAACAGAAAAATTCACGAATCAGAGATCCACCACAAAAAATGAGAGCAAAAAATTGATAAATAAGAATATGAATTACCGCGTCTTCTGTATCATCGGAAGCGCGAACAAGATGAAAAGAAGAGGAAGCAACGAAGAAAAGGAGCACCGCCAATAGCCCCATAGCCATAGGGATTTCCTTTCGGTCTACCATTGCTGTTACTCTTTCTCAAATTATCTCTGTTTGTTCCTCACTTACCAAACCCTAACTCTGAAATAAAAATCTCCTCGTTTCTGAGATCTAAATAGATGATGGTGATAACTCACTCGCTCTTGAAAAAGAGGAGAGTTAAGACTGTGATACAACACTTACGCTAGTTCCACCTGTTTCAACCAATGATATTACGTGCCACGTGACATTAGCCAATCATTTATCGCCACGTAGCAGTCTTGCATCATTTGCTTCTCCTAATACCATTCAATCTCAAATCCAACTGTCTGTTCAATTCAATAAATTCAATAAATAATTAATAATTTTGTTTGGAGAAAAAAAAGACCGTCTATAAAATAATAATTTCCTTTGTCAAAAAAATAATAATATAATAATATCAGCTGTCCAAATTTTGTCTTAAATTATCTACTCTTTTGTCGTAAAAGTAAAAGGTAGTATCGACTATCGAGATGTAGAGGATTTGACTGGGCTTATTCAAAAGAGGATTTAATTGGGCTTTGTTTTAGAACCATGTGCCCCTGCAATGTAACTGCACCTTTACTACGAACACTTAACTTTTTTCTACTCGCATCTCACTTTTTCCTACACCCCTCCTTCTCATTTTTCTTTCCTAAACTACCCATACCTGCTCTCCCTGGTTCTGCCGCCCCTTGCGCATCTCCACACACTTGTGTGACACATGCTATCCCTATAACAAAGTAGTAAAGGATAAAATATAAGTGTCCAATCAATCTCTTGATCACTCTTTACTCCTAATAAAAACTTACATTCAATTACTTTAATGATTAGTAACAACTATTAGAAAAATATGGAGAGATTGCTACCACGATCCACTATAAATTAGTGTTTAGAATTTTTTAAATATTAATGATAATCGAATAAACATTATAATATAATATCAAATGCCAACAAATTTAATTAAAACAATATTATCAAATTTTTTAATCATTATAATTTAAATAATATATTTGAAAACAGAGTGAAATTATAGAGAAAAAATATTAAGAAGTTGATATATTTTTATATTTAATTGTTCTATTTTTTTAATAAATTGGTAAACTTTTATATTTAGCCATCTCGTTATTTCTCAAAAATTAGTATAAACAAGATAATAATTATATTCAGCTTCTTGACAAAAAATCGTGTTAAAAGAAATATACACTTAAAAAATCGTGGACGGCAGGATTCGAACCTGCGCGGGCAAAGCCCACATGATTTCTAGTCATGCCCGATAACCACTCCGGCACGTCCACATTTTGATGTTAAATAATTATCTCCCAATACATTTATCCGTTTTGTAGATTTAATGCAGTAACATTTTAAGTAATAAAATTTTAACTTATATTAACAATCATTCATTTGTAAAATAGTTGTTCCAAAATAAAATACCTTTTCAATTTTTAATATAATTATTTTAATTATAGCATTTAATTAATATTATTTGTATTATTTCAAATGTAATATTTTTTTACTGTATATTTATAATATTGATAATATCTTAATACTTAATAAATATAATATTTTCTCTATTTTATCTATAGATGATAGAGTAATTTAGTTTGAATTTAATTTTGATGCAGTAACATTTAAGGTGAAATTTTAACTTAATATCAATATGGTTTAAATTTAACAAGAAACCCACATATGCCAAGGAAATGTGTTATTTCAATCGGTCATGATTCTCTCATATATGATATTATGATCTAGTGTGGTGCAGAATGTTTTTAATTAGAATTTAACATTACCTCAGTAATATTTATTTTGTTTGTCCCATAAAATAAAACAATTATTCTGTTTCACCGCAACAATGTGGAGGACGATCGAATCCTCAATCGACACATACTCAACTCCAAAAGCTTATAAAAAAATATTGTAAATAAAGAAAATAAAAGTCAACCAAAAAGAAATTAAGAAGAATGGGAACAAGATAGGAGGAGACGATGGTATGGTTGTGGTTGTTTTCGAGTTCATATAATCATAACCGGTAGTCCATTGGATGTGGATCAAACCATTAAAAGAAATACAGATTTAATTTAAATTTTACAATTAAAATATTGAATTTAAATATGAATCGAATCAAGTTCCATAGCTATATACTCTTTATGTTTTAAGAGTCCTTCCAACATCCCACTAATCGTGAAGAGCACCAAACAATTATAGAAAATGCTACAAGTGCTTATCTACCTCCTTGTTCTGTCTTTACACTTGTCGTTCTTTGTTGCTATAACCTATTTGACATCCTTTACATTATTATATAATTTATTGACATCTTTTTAATCTATACAAAGTACATCTATACTTTTCCTCTCTTATTCCTTTATCCGTTTGCACATGTAGTGAAGCTCCCTACCTCTTATAGAATATAGTTCTGTATTTAATTAATTAACTGTAAGGCTATATGATTCAATATTTTAAAATCTGTAAAGTGAAATGGAGTGGAGTAGGATAAAATAACATGTTCACTTTATTATTTGGATATTTTATGATAGAGTAAATATTTTAAAGAAAATTTCATTTTATTTGTCGGAAATTAGAGAAAACCAAAACGAGAATAAGTAATGGAATAGAATGAATATTATACTTCATTATCTTTTTGATAATCTAAACAATGTAACATAAAATTACTCCATTCAATTTTATCTCATACCACCGATATAAACGTAGTCAAAAATAAAAATAAAAAACTAATATTATTTTTACAAGTTATGAGGATAATATATCCCTAACAATTTAATTAATAATTAGGAAGACGGGACCATTTCAATGTTTCCTAGCTGATCTGTTATATTTGGTATTTGTGAAAAACTAAAGTCCCTAGTTGGAATTGTTTTAAAATAGTTTATAAAGAGCACAATTCTCACTTTATAAATTACTATGTTATGTGAATTTAAAATATCTTATTACCATTATGATGGAATTGATTTGAAGTTATTTAATTCATCCAAGAATCTTTCCTTTGGATAGGATTTATATATATACTTGAATGCTATTAGTAAGTTCACCTCTCTATTTCCTTTCAAGTAACAAATTAGATCATATGGAGAAAGAAAAAAATGATGATGATGGTGGTGGTGGTGGTGATGATGATGATGTGAGCAAGTTGAGTTTTGGCAAAGTATGATCATACTCTCTTGTTCCATGATGTGAAAAGAGAAGGCAAGTCATAAAGGCAAAGGGAAGGTAACGCCTTTCTTCCAGGATCAGTTTAAATTGCACACGGATTAATTGCACTTTTTTTCTCAAATACAAGTACTTGTGTTTTGTTAGTTTTGTTCTGTTTTAAGACATTTAAGTGCGTGTGTGGATTGCTATATATTGTATTGTGATCATGTGTTATGTTTATTTTTCCTTACATATGCTTCATGTAATTTAGAATCATTTATGTTTTATTTCTTTTTCCACACATGCTTCATGCAATTTGGTATCATTTCATGTACTATTTTTCCACACATGTTTCATCTAATTTGGAATGTTTGACCGGAATTGCCATACGTTCTAAATTTCGATGATTGTGCATGTGGGGAAGGTAGTCTATTAATCTACAAATGATGAGGGGGAAATGTTAAAGGTAAGGATATGTTTGTGAGAAGTAGCTGATAAGCTAAGTTAGTTTATCATATTTGGTTTGGTAAAGTTGTTGAACTAACTAATACTTATAAAATGGCATAAAAACATTTTTATTATGTTCTTTTCATAGAAGTTCTATTTTCACATGTTATTTATTTTAAATAGTTATTAATGTTGATATTTTAATTTATTTTAATTTGTTAAACTCTTAACAATTATATCATGACACTATTTTATTTATAATACAGCGTTTAGTTTAACAAAATTATGCAAAATGAGAATAAAAGTTAAGTTTAATTATATTTTTAGTCTATTTATTTTTACTAATTCACGAAATTGATCTCATATTTTAAAAGTTGATAGTTTCAGTTCATCCATCGTATTTTTAAATTAAAAAAAAAATTATAATTTAATCTATTATAAATAATATTGCATACATGATTTCATCATATATAATCATCTAGATACATTAATTAATTAAATTACAAAAGTGAAAATTTTATAACATTAAAAGTTAAGTTTTTAGATAATTTTATTATAATTCCGTTAGTGTTATATCATATAACACATTATTTAAAATATATCACATTACAAATCAATACTAAAAATGATTAATTTTATGAATTTGTAAAACTAAAAGACTAAGACTACAATTAAGAAAATTATTACTCTTAATATAAAGTAAAGTATTCAATAATTATGCATTAGTAAGTACAAATAATTTTACAAATAGAACGAATTATATGTACCAATGACAAATATTTACACAACTATATACGATTGATTGTACTAATCATAATTGAATTTCATTTGAGGTTTTTATTTTAAATAAAAAAAAATTAATTAGTTTTTTTAAAATTCTACTTAGACTAATCATGTATGTTAGCCTCGTAACCTAAATTAAATGAGCGCATATCCAATTTTGCCATTAATTATAGTTTATACGGCTGTTAGAAATGAAATCCATACCAAATAAATAAATAAATAAAAATGACATCGAGCGTAGGGTGCAAGTGGAGTTTTATTCAAACAATATCACGAACATTCGATCTTCATACCACCAGCAACCGGCAAAGCCAAAAAAAATAAAAACAACGAATGCATTACGGATTTCCCACTGTCTTCCACCAACCAATTGTAAAAAGCAAAAGCTAATAAACAACTTTTTTTAAAAGACAATAAAGAAAGTAGATAAGATGATTCATTATTACTTCACTTGTTTTATACTATTTTTTTCAATATTCTCTGTTACCATAGTTTTTAGTATATAATCAAATATAAAATTACACCTTATGGAGAAATGAGAATAATCTCTAGTCATCTGTATAAACGACGGCACGTAATGCAATATAACTTTAAGCCCATCTTCCTATTGCCAAATTAAAACATGAACGAAAATACCTTCTTTATTCTGCAGTAATAACTAGAGCTGTAAAAAAATTTCAACTACAAAACTCTTTTAAATTTTTTTATTAAGCTCTTAATATTACATCTATATCAAAATAACTTTTTAAAATTCTGACTCATCATTTCATATAGTTTAAAGGAGGAAGCTCAATAGATTTATAGGTAGAATTGTGCATAGTTGATTTTTTAAAAAAATCAAAATGAATTTAAATTTATAACTAAATACATTATTTGATTTAAAAGCGGTTATAAAACAATTGGAAAATTGGTTATGATTAAATAACCGATTTATAATTAAACAACTGATTTTAAAAATTTTAATTTTAAAATCGATTTTGTTTTTCAAAATCAGTTAAAATTTGATTTTTTTTTTTTAATATTTATTTTTTAAAAAATCAGTTATTTAAAAAATTGATTTTTTCAATAAATTTTTTTAAAAAAATTCAATTCAAAATTTTTTTTTTTTGTTTTAAAAATCGATTTTTGTTTTGAAAAAGTGAGTCTATAGGCCCACTAAGCCTACAAAATTTTAAGGGACATTTAATATTATGGACTTATTTTTTTGGGACTTTTTGAATTATAAAATTTTTGACCCCTTCAACATCTGAGCCGAGGCTAATAATTAGGAGACTTGTTAACCTGAGAGCTCTAGTAATAATCCATCTTGCTTTAAATTCTCCAACTCACTAGACATCAAGTCCATGAGCACCTTGAGTTTTAAAGGATTTCAAGCAATGTATGGATTCATCGAGAAGCTCGATCCAGCCGCGTAACAAAGATCCGCCGCCACTGTATTTTAGAATCTGATCTAAAAGAATGTTACAACTCTAATTCCTCAAAACATGGGAAAATACATCCCATGTTTCTGACAACAAAATTGTGTTTCAAGAGTCACAAAAGGAATTAGTATTTACTATTTAACAATAATGCCTAAAGGACTAATAATACTATCATTACTTTTTATCGTCACCATCAACAATGCAAGACTTACTAAGGTATTTGCATTAGCTCAATTACATCAGCAAATATCTATAAATAGCTCTCAACTACGAGATATAGTCTCCTAAGCTCCAGAAACACTGTACTTAAAATCTAGATGTTCAAAGCAAATTGGAAGTAGCATCAGGCCAGGGCTAAGCCAACACTTCAAGTAGCTAGATCCGCGTGTCAAAAGTAGGCGATATTATTATATAAACTCTAATCTAGATCTAGATTTTTCTTCATACTTTCATAGACCATATAAGTAATGCTAGCAGCTGGCACAACTTTCAGTAGATTTGGAAGGAGTCCTTTGTACAAACCTCGAAAGCCTTCATGTTGAAAAGTTCTACAAAATGCATCAAACATTCCCTTGTAAGCATCTGAAGCGTTGGAAGGTTGTGCCTGCAGCCTGAAAATGATTAAAATGAAATAACGTGAGCAAAAAACAATCCCTCAAATAACAATTAGAAAACCAGTTCTGAAAAACACAAATGATAGTACCATCTCCCACTCCGATCGTTTCAATCGGGTAAGGACAGTAGCGAAACAACAGTTAATACCGACAATGTTATACCTAGTACGAATGACCTGCAGTGGATAGACACAAGTAGCTCCAAGTGTTCCAGAAATTGTTCCACATCCAAGTTGTATTAGAGGACCAGGTTCTATGAAAGAGGGAAAAAATAATAAGAAATGGTTTCACTCAGGCGAAAAAATTAAGTGTATTCGTATAGCAGTTAAAGTAACAACATACCACTATCATGAATAATATATCTCTTGGACATATCTTTCAAGGTATCATAAACCGCGAGATCAATACCAGCATAAGGAATCATGCCAATCACAGATGGAAGAAGCCCCCGGTAAAAAGCTCGAGGACCCTCTTGCATCCAAATATTCTTTGTGAGTGTTCCAATTTTAGGAGCCTTTCCACCTTCAGAGGCACAAGTTTGTAACCTAGTTTTGATAAGATCCAATGGATAGATTGCAGTCTGTGCAATTCCACCGGCCACGCCGCCTGCAACAAGCCGCCCGGCAGCACCGATATCAGACTTGTTGCCTTCCACATCTCCAATTACATTTTTCAGCATTTCAAAAGCATAAAACTTGATAGCACTTTCTGGTGTTACTTTCACAATATTCAATCCATTACCTCGGAAAAACCCTTTTAAACTATCTTGCTTCCATATCTTTGCTACTGCTGACATAGCAGAAGAACGTGTAGTCTGAACTTGCAAGACAACCTTCAGACGATCAAGAGGAGCGGTGGCAGTACGCGAAGTAGCTCCTGCTATTCCACCAGCAATAAAATACTTGCTCCGGTAAGTGTGCTTGCTAATGTCTTCGGGAATGACAGCTTGTTCTCCAATGTCTACATGGTACACCCTCTCCCAATGGTGATATATATTTTCAATTGTTGCTTCGTGAGGGTAAAGTAGAAGAAAATCTCTCCATTCTTCAAAAGTGATAGTTCCGTTATTGTCCTTGTCCACATGCTCCACGAAGCGAGCAAGCTCCTCCTCGTCCATTTCAATTCCTGCAGCATTGAAACTGCACAGGCTTATGATGAATACTATTACTTAAAAAAAGATAAAACTTTCACAACAAGGCAAAAAGGAATACCATCTTCAAAATCTGCTATGTGCAGTGGCCAGAACAGATTATTGTTCATAAGAGACCGAGCAAGCAGCGATGTAACAAACACAATATAGAATGAAAATGCTTGTACAAAAACACACAACATAGAATTTACCATCATAGATTGAACAGCTCTTCCTAAAACCCAAGCATAATGCTGATCTAATAAATGAATTCCAAAAAAAAATTATACAAAAAAACGCAACAGTACATCAGCAAAAGGGAAGCATATCACGAAGGTTTCACCAAAACTGTGAATGAATATAAGCATCTGCAGCTGGTCAATATTCTACTCAAAATTCATCGCAGATAATTGTTACAACTGGCTACAAGTTTACTAATAAAAAAGCAAAGCAAATCTCCTCAAAATCATAGAATCCACAAACCAATTTCCACTTATTCTGAACTACTAAAGTCTAAAAACCAATGTGATGTGTTTAATTAACTTACTTTTCGTCACAAAAAGCTTTAAATGAAAAAATGTTGTTCCAAATCAATGAATTACAGACAATGATCAAAAGGTATTAAACACATTTTATCAATCCTTTTAGTAACTTTAAAAAAAAAAAAGGAAATCATATACAACTCTAGTGAGGTATGTTTGATTAGCACTAACCCTTCTATTTATAAAACAAATACTAATCATCATCTTTATTTGTTGAGAAAATTGTACTAACCTCCTTTCAATTCTGACTAAAGCCACACATATAAATGGTTGTGGTGTCTTGGAGCGTACTTTTTTTTTTACGAAAGTGTATGAAAATGAAACTTTTTTCTATTATATATATATATATATATATGTATATTCTACTTTTATTTTCTAAACAGCTCCCGACACTGGTTTGTACTATGACAGCATAATTTTCTTCTGGTAAAATTCTCCTAATAAAAAACTCAACCTACTTAAAGAAGTAACTCTTTCTGGAACTAATACTTCCTAAACACCAGTAACTAACTAACAAAAATAGTAACAGCTAGCCAAAAGTAATTAAACAACTTCTCATTTAAGCAGGTTCTAGATTATATTCAGATTCTAGTTTTTTTATTTCTAAAGCTGTAACAATCAGATAAAAACTCTGAAAAGTGATAATTTTTTATTAAGAAAGTGATTTTGCAACAAACGGACTCTAATCCTTCCTAAACACCAGGAACTAACTACCTAACAAAAATGGTAACAAGTAACCAAAAGTGATTAAAAGGAAAAGCAAAAGCAAAATTAAAAAAAAAAAATGGGAAAGAAAGAGAATATACCAGCCCTGTCAAGTGCATCCCAAAGCTCTTCAGGGAGAATACTACCATTATGTTCAACATCAATGGCTTGAAAGATGCAGTAAAGTTCCAATTCCTTAGCATCCATATATCTACGAAACTCATTATAATCAACCCTACCATCACTATTGGAATCACAAACCTTGAAAAGTTCCCTCGCGTACTTGTACTCCGCAGGAATTTGCAATGCCGATAACCCTGTTTCTATCTGACCATAATCCAAATACCCATTACTCCCTGCATCGAAGAAATTGAACAAACTTCGAATACGAATTTCCCTTTCTTCTTTCGTTTCGCCTAAAGCAACAAGCACGTGATCTATCGAAACATTCTTGGGGTTCTTCTTTTTGACACTCATCGTGGTAATTCGATCTTTGATGGTTTCGATGAATTATGAGATACCCCTTTGGAGCATTTGGATTTAAAGGTCGAAAAGTTTCTACCTTTGGTTTCAGATCTGAAGTTTCACGTTGTGGGGTCAAATGGGTCAAAATTTCGATGTTCTTCTTCTATCTTCTATGAGAAATAAATGGTTAAGAGAGTAATGTTGGAGTGAGAGAGTGGAACTCAAAGAGGAATTGGACGATCGAGACGCAGGTGAAGGATGTTGAAACTGTAAATTACATAACTGGTAATTGCGACGGTTTCAACATTTTGCTTCTATTTCTATTTCTATTTCAGTATATAACAATAACAATGACCAAGTTTATGTTTTGTTGATGTATCTTTTGCCACTTTAAGGATTGGGAAATATGATTATTTGAGGATAAATTTGTGCTGTCGTGTTAACAATAAAAAAGAATGATAATGCAACTGACTAATGAGTGAGTGAAAAAGAAGAATTTTATTGGATATTCTCTTACCTTACAACAATAATGCTTTACTTTTCATTTAGATTCCTCTTCTTCCCACTTAATTTATTTCATGCAGTTATAACATTTTTTTGTATGAGTTAAGATTGGATTTTAAAGGATTCTGAACTATTTCTTATTCTCATAAAATATTACTGTGATATTCAATTAACACATTTATGTAATTTAAACGAGTTTGAGGATTATTTGTTATTGCTTTTTTTTAAATGATTTCTAAAATGTTTTTTTATTATAACTTTTTTAAAAAATAAAGTTTCAATGAGAAATTAGTTAAAACAATTTTAATAAAAAAAAAATGATTGTGTTGTTTTTCACTTTTTTAAATCGTCACAAAGATAACAGTAAAATATCAAAACATTTTTTGTTTTTTAAAATAAATAATACAATTAATAAAATTAGTTTATAAGAAAATAATACTCATATTATATTTCATTTTTTTTAATATATAATAAT
>JBBPBR010000004.1:69174502-69189554 GCA_037974775.1 Cicer pinnatifidum
CCTTTCTTATCAGTATAGACACTAGACTTTAGGCCTTCATACACTTGGTGGGGGAAATAAATGAAGCCCATCTTAGAATCCCTTCCTTTCTATTGATTTTTGTTCTAGAATTGTCTTGTTTTCACAAACTATTTACCAAAAATATGCTGAAAATATCTCATGGACATGTCACAAGTGGTTTTCGTCAGTTTTTCTTATCAAACTCACAAGTACTTATGTCAATAAATACGCTCAAATACGTCAATTAACATTGTTATGATCCCCTATAAAACTGCATTGTTATTGTCAGACAACTAAACTAACAAGAACTAGATAATTTATTTATGGTATTGAAAGAACAAAAGCAAAAATTGTTTTGAATTGAAGTTCCTCCTCCATTCATGAGTAATAGTGGAGTTGACATATCAGTAAAAAGAAAAGTAATTAAATTACCAGGGCAGAAGTATTTATCAGGCAATTTCTCAAAAGGAGTCCTCTCATTGTAAATATACCTGCAAACATTATTATCAACATAATCATATAATATGATATAGATTTCATAGAGATAATGATGAAGAAATGATGAGTGGAAAAAGATGGAAGAAAATAAACCCGCAATCACGACAGATATAAGATTGTTTGGAAGCAACACGCATGGAAAACCTGGGAGGTCCATAAATAAGAAGGTTTTGTTGATTAGGATGAAGTAAAAGGTTAAGGGAAGCAGATAAAAAAGATGACTTCAAAGCATATGGATTGGAGAGTGGTAAGAGGGTAGGATTGGCAGTTGGTGCTAATAATGATGGTGATGATCTTGTAGTGTGAAGGGTGGCCTGCACTTGCAAGGCCATTTTGATCTTATTCTTCCTCTGCTTCTGCCTCTGAGTGTTACTTAATTTAGGAAGTAGGAATAATGAAGATAAGAGAATAGTTGTTTTGTGTTTGTGGAAACTTCTCGTGATTGACTCTAAGGGTGTGATTGCTTTACATCTTGTAAGCCTACGTGGAAAGCGTGGCAACCACACTCTCCTCATGCAACTCTTTTTTTACTTTCTTAACTATTTTCATATTATTTTAATTAGTGGGTATTTATAATTTAGTATCAAATTACCCCATAATATTCAGTGAATCACATTAAACCTTATAAATATTTATTGTAAAATTTATATGAAAGACAAATTGACAAATTTTTTTATCTGAATTAATTTAATGACAATTTTTAAAGAAAAGAAACACTGAAAATATATTTTTGACAAAATAGAATAAATCAAAATTCTTAATTTGTATGATATATTGTTTATGAATCGGGTCTACTTTTTGTATAATATTCAATGTAAAGAGGAGTTTCCTCAAGTGGAATACACTTTCGGTTTACTAATGCATACTTAGAGAGCAAATGGGTTGTTTTGTTGCTTATCTATGGAGGATTATACTATGCACCACATATGTGAAAATACAATTTTATTCTTTTAACCATCTATTATATATATATATATATTTAAAATAGACTCCGTTATCATTTTACATTTTCTTCCACATATGTAAATATGTCTCACCTCAGTCAAAAAACTGACATGTACATCTTCAGAGAAGGCTCAATTTCTATTTTTTTTGACAAATTATATCCATTATCCACTATCTTATAATATCTCTTATTTAAATTTTATTTCATAATGTCTACTCAAAATTTTCTAAATTAATTCCACATTATTATTTCATAACGTTTGTCCAACATCTTTTATATTAATTCTACATTATTTTAAAAAATCAATATGAAGTTTTATGTTTAATTTGTCAAATGATTATTGATATAGTAGTTATATCAATAATATATATTCAATTTTATCAATCTAATTTATAAAAAAGAAGTACCCAACAATACTATATATTTAGCTTTATATCAATAATATATATTCAATTTTATCAATCTAATTTATTGAAGAGAAATATTCAATTTTATATCAATCTAATTTATAGAAGAGAAGTATCCAACAATAATATATATTTATAGATTTGACAACACAATAAAAGAGCATGACTAATTTGATTTTGCGATAGATAATTACATATATTAATATTTATTAAAACACTTTTAATATTTTTAACACTAAATATAATTTATAAATTTTATTTGTAGGATAATAATCACTATAGATTTTTAATACTAAATATATGAATTAGTTGCAATTACGTTATACAAAATATTTTACATATTCTCAAATGTGTGTTTGTCAACTCATATATAATAATTACTCAAATAAACTCACTTGAAAAAATATTCTACAAACAAAATGAATAAATTATATTATGTTTTAAAATTTAAAATCTTATTCACAATAATGCTAATATGTTAAAGTCTAGCTATACATATTATATTATTTTTGAAATTTTAAAATCTTATTCACAATACTACTAATATGTTAAAATCTATATATGTCGTGCAACGCGCGAGTAATATTATAGTTTATAATAAGTTTCAAAATTAATAGTTTTGAAAGTTTCAAATTTTCAAAATAAGGATTATATTTTGGAAATTTAGAAAATTTCAAAAGTTTTTAAACTGGAAAGTTTGGATAGTTTTCAATCTGGAATGTTTCGAAAGTTTCTAAACTATAAAGTTTCGATAGTTTTCAAATCTGAAAAGTTTCAAAAGTTTTCAAATCTAGAAAGTTTCAAAAGTTTCCAAATCTAGAAATTTTCGAAATAAAGATTACATTTTTCAAATATGGAAAGTTTTGAAATTTTTCAAATATGAAAGTTTTGAAATTTTTCTATTTCAAAAGTTTTGAATTGTTTGAAAGTATCGAAAATTCTGCAAATGTTATTTCGAAACTTTGGAAACTTTCGAAATTTTGAAAATAGGGGTAAAAAAATGAGAAGTTAAAAAAAGTTACGGTTTTATAAAGGGAAAAGGTGTATTTTCACGTTGATTTAGGGGTGACAGGTTTAAGTGTGGGAGTGTAGGGTAGAATCATTGATAGATAATTCTTCAGAGTTCATTGGGCCCAATACGAGGTCCAATAGGAGTGGCTAAAAGCTTGAGGATTCTACCCTGCACCCCTACATCTAAACTTGTCACTTCCTCAATCAACGTGAAAATATAATTTTGCTATTCAACTTTTTAAATTTCTCATTTTTTCACCCCTCTTTCTAGGATATTCGAAAATTTTGAAATGACAATTTCCATAATTTTTGAAACTTTCAAACAATTCAAAACTTTTTGAATAGGAAAATTTTGAAACTTTCTAGATTTGGAAACTTTTGAAACTTTCCAAATTTTTGAAATGTAATCCTTGTTTCGAAAATTTCCAAATTTGAAAACTTTCAAAACTTTTCAGATTTGAAAACCTTCAAAACTTTTCAAATTTTCGAAATGTAATCCTTCTTTCCAAATTTGGAAACTCTCAAAATTTTCTAAAATTTCAAAATGTCCTTATTTCAAAAACTTGAAACTTGCGAAACTATCAATTTTGAAATTTATTTTAAATGGTTAAAAAGATAAAATTGTCTTTTCATGTATCTTGACGGTGACAGATTTAGGTGTGAAGTACATGGTAGAATCCTCCAACATGTGCTCAACAAAGACTATGAAATTGAATCTTAATCTCCGATAAGTGTTTCAAGAGTAACTGATTCAACTTTACTTTTTCTTACAAAAAATTAAACCAAGAAACCACATCCTACCAATCATTTTACATGATTGTCTAAAGTCATTTGCTACAAACTTCTCCTTCCTCTATTTTATTTATAGAATACATTGATTATTGATTACTTGAAAGCAAGTCAAAATTAGAAAACCATCAATTGATTGATTTTTTGTTTTATTTTTTATTTTAAAAGAAATAAAAAGTCTAAAAAGTCATTTATACTTATAATAAAAAAAAAATAGTGGATAAAAATAGGTGTCAAACATATATGACTTTTTGTTTATAAATAGATATATCCTTAAGGCACTAAAGGAATCTAAAAGTCATACTTGTATGATTCTGAACTTCATTTAATTTATTTTTAACTCATTTGTTGTTTAATCTAATGCATGAAAGTAATTATCTAATGCATGAAAGTAATTAAGTAAACTTTATTTTATAAAATACTATTGATTGACACACTTCATATGAAAGTGCAATTTAAATTGAAAATTCTAAAATATCTTAAAAGAGATTCAAAATGTTATCTATTTGTATCATATATACATACATTAGTGGAACAAACCGAAAATTAAAATATTTGAACATATCCATTGAAAATAAAAAATATTTATTAAACATTATATCAAAAATCAATAATTTAGACTAAAAATCTCATCCAAATAACACATACAATTTACTCCAGTGTATCAATTCTCATTTCCCATTTACCCTTTCATTATCTCCAAGTAACACATACAACTCAATTTGTTTTGTTTAAGACTTAATAAACTGTTTTTGCAATTTGAATAGGTGATTATAGATATAGAAAATGAGAATTGATACTAGAGACACGTGGATATGTTATTTGGAATGAGAATTTTAATCTGAATAATTAATTATATTTAACCGTTAACATCACCCCTAAAAATAATGAATATTTTCCGTAAAATTCCTTAAAAATTAAAGATCATAATTAATTTTGAATGGGTGAAAAAAGTTGGTCCCTCTTCACAATCTGAAATTTAAAGCACGGACCTAACCCAATTGAGTAGTTGAGAGTAGATATTTTAGTCACGTCAAATACTATCCACCAAAGTATCTCACAACGGAATTCACATTTCATTCAACCTCACGAAATACGCAAAATAAAATGCCTTCTGCATGAGTCACCGACTTATGTTATATGAGCAAAAGGGAAATTGATTCTTTCATATTTTTTTTTTTAACAACAACGGAATGGAAACAATAACCCCTGAACCTGTTAATTCAGCATTGGATTCAAATCATGATTTCGCTACTAAACGACAAGTCGTTGTTCAAGATGATGCAGCTTTCAAAGACAGCACTGAAGCGGAACTCACCAAAATCTGCCTCATGAGAGCTTTTGTTGAAAGCCGCGACCCCTCTTCTAAGGTACTACCGAATTAACATCATTCAATTTTTATAAACAACAATTCGAAAGTGTTAAACATGCCACGTAGTTCTCTCATACGTGTGTTCTGTTCCCCCACTTTGTTCTAAATTGATTAGTTTTTGTGTCAATGAGTAAACAACTACGCATTACCGGTTTGGATCTGTGTCTCACTCTGGCACATGTTCAATCAATGTCCCAAACTTTGACTTTTTTTTAAATAAAATATTTTTGTTTTTGAAAAAACAAAATAAACTCACGGGTTGTGATAAAAATGCAAAATTTATGATGCCACATGTTGATTTTTCACTACTATACTTTACTGATTAGTCTTAGGTAGCAAGAGCTTGTTTGAATTGGATTTTAAGCCTGCTTGTAAAAATAATTCATAATTTATGTTGAAAATAATTGAACATTATTTTATTATTTATTATAAAAGTTGTTTATGCATAACAATTTATGTAATAAAATTTTGTATTATAAATTTAATTAAGCCGTTTATCAGATGAAAGTCTAAGTAGTTGGATTGGAATTGATTGATTTGACCCTTGGTGGATAGGAAGTAGATGATTTCATGATTAGAAGATTCTTGCGAGCTCGTGATTTGGATGTAGACAAGGCTTCAGCGATGTTTCTCAAGTATTTGAAATGGAAACATTCATTTGTTCCAAATGGTTCTGTTTCCCTTTCAGAGGTCTCTGATGAAGTTGCACAAGAAAAGATGTATGTGCAAGGAGTGGACAAAAAGGGTCGACCTATAGCTGTTGTCTTAGCTGCTAAACATTTTCAAAACAAAACTGGTGTGGATGCTTTCAAACGTATGTTTTCAGTCTCACTTAAGACGCGGTTAATTACAATGCCTGTGTTTGAAATCTTGTTAGTGTATGTTTGAATTGACGATAAATTTAATAGAATCACATTATGCTATCTTGAATTTAGCAAAATTTACACTTTAAAGCAGCAACGAAATAAGGATACCATTGTGATTTTGCCAAACTCGCTATCAACCTTGTACATAATATGTTAAGATACCTAGTGACAAAACGTACTTTTTTTGTGTGTATGCAGGGTTTGTAGTTTTTGCTCTTGATAAAGTGTGTTCAAGGTAAATCCTTTTCTTTTATTAGTTAATTACTTCATGTGTGAGTGTGATATATAGCCTACATTTTGAATCCAATAAGAAGAATGTTAAGTTTGTAGCATACCCAATAATGTGACAGGATGCCACCAGGGGAAGAAAAGTTTCTTGCTATTGCAGATATTAAGGGATGGGGATATGCAAACAGTGACATTCGTGGATACCTTGGTGCTCTAACTATTTTACAGGTATATCATTCCTTCCTCTCTTAAATGGTTGAAAGCGTCTCAAAATCTATTACAAGTAGTTATGCTATGCATATGTTGCAGCATCTGAGAGTTGGTTAAAGTTTGTTACAATATGTTACATCAGTTTGTAGTTATAACTGTTGCAATTGATTCTGTTACGATTACTTACGAGTTTATAGTTAAGAGTTGGTTTTGTTCTATTGTAATTAGTTTTAGGCCATAACCCACAAACATTTACCATGTCCTTGTTCTCAGTTCTCATGTAGTTGGTTTTGTTATTAATTGGATGCAGGATTACTATCCAGAGAGATTGGGAAAGTTGTTTATAGTCCATGCACCTTACATGTTTATGAAAGTATGGAAAATTATTTACCCTTTCATTGATGACAATACCAAGAGAAAGGTAACACTTCAAAATTGGAACTTGATATATAAGTTACTGCATGTGTTTGAGAATTGATATGTTCTAGAAGAGTGATGATGCATATGTTGAATATCTTGTACTATTGTGCAGATTGTATTTGTAGATAACAAGAAGCTGAAATCAACGTTGCTTGAAGAGATTGATGAGAGTCAAATCCCAGAGATATATGAAGGCCAACTTCAATTAGTTCCAATCCAAAATTCTTGATTAAATTATCACATATAAATAAATAAATACAAATAAAAAAAATAAAACTTCTTTTATATGATCATTGGATTATGTGGTGGAACACTTCGATATTATATCTGGTGTCCGAGTTGTAAGTGTAATTTTAAAGTATTAATCTACGTTATCTAACATATTTTATCATAATATACTTTGTTCACAGTATTTTTCTGTGTTGTCGGTACCGTTTTACTCTTAGGTCAAATTATATTAGATTGTGAAAGTTACATAGTGTTTATAAAAGATCATATCAAGTACACGACTTTTCTTTCTCTGTTATAAATTGTATAATTAAATATATATTTTCAAAATTAAAAGTATAACATTTAATTGAAAAAAAAAAAATCACTGTTACTTCAAGGTCCATTATTCAACATAAATATCTAAAAGACAATTTTTTTGTTCATCATAGATGTTCTTCGATGAATTAATTCAGACATATGATCTATGTATATCAATACTCCGAAATCACCCAAAATAATAATAATAATAATGATAAATTTTATTGAACATAAAATTGTTTATATGTATTATTTCTCCTTACATTTGAAATCATGATCTTAGTTCAACAATTGATATATGTATTTTTCATTTTTTTATCGAACAAGCTTGAATCAAATCATTTTCTTCTATTTCTACGAAATAAACAAATTTATCACCCAAAAACCAAGTACAAGCTCATATTTGAACTCATCGATGCAAGATTAAAAATTTAGCCATCTAATTGGACAATATCATACACAGTTGTATTAAATGATAAAAAGAGACACACTAGTTGTACGTAGTTAATTGATAGAAGTGTAACAAATTGAGGTCCCTTTTCCTATAGAATATAAGTAAAAATACGTGTAATGTTACATTTTGTTAATATCATTAGTCTTTTATGTTACATTTTGAATATTTTTTAAATTATTATTTTTTGAATCCATCTTGTATATTACATTTCGTTAACATTGTTAATCTTTTAACAATTTTCATTAGAAAAACTGCACAAGTGGTATTTAAATTATTTTTTTTACTAAAAATTAAAATTTTATATTAATTTAGGGTTCTTCTTGTATTCATCAATTTCTTTTATAAGAATGTACTTGTAGTAAGTTTGTCTCTAGAGAGGGGAAAATATTGATCTCATTCTCTATATTCTTTTTGTATCTGAATCTAAACCACGTAGTAATAATTCACCGTCTCAGATAGAAGAGTCTATGAAACTTTTAAACCCCTAAGAAAAATTATTTTTATATATCATTATTGTTGATAAACTGATATGTGATTTATGCTTGTACTACAAGCTAGAACAATGAGATTCATTGTGTGTTTGTTTTTATTGTAAATCAATCTATTTAGTATCAGACAAACACAACACAACTTGTAGAGTTTGCGTAATACACGAATAATTTCTTTTGGATATCGCACTACTTTATTGTTGGTTTATTTCGCAAATCTTCCTAGTAGATTATGGATGAAAAATGACTGGGTATGTTTAGCTCGTCATTTTTTTATAGAGTTGAGATTTTCAACCCACAACTACTAATTTGTCTGTCAAACCAAAAAAATTGGGCAAGCCGGATTGAAAGATGATTCAATCTAGTAAAAAATTGTTTTAATAAGAATTCGAACTCAGTTCTCTCAAATAATTCATCTTTGATTAAAGTTTATTAACCATTCGAGCACTATTACATAGTTTTTGTAAATTTATTAACTAATAAATTTTTTAAAAAAATTTGACAGATCAGCCTACCAACCCGATTTAAAAAAGGTGGTGATAATTTCAACTCTTTAATACTATTTGGTACGTCCCATTTCGTTTTTTTAGACGAGTTAATGATGGGCCAAAGCAAGATGACTAGTTTTGTCATCTTTGTAGTATTTTCAACTCTTCTCACTCTAATGTCATTTCATCTAAAAAACAAAGTGTAAAAAAATAATATTAAATCATACAGTAAATACTTACGAAACTCATGAAAGAATAATGAAATTAATCTACTATAAGAAACATTACATTTGTTTTAATATAAAATTAGGAAAAAAATATTTGTAGAGAAAAAATTAGAGAGAAGTGAACATTAAAAAATGAGAGTAAGAATGATATATATAAAGAGAGAAAAGATAGAGTATTTGTGAAGGTCCAACAACCGTAAATACCAACAAATTATATAAACTTTCTGTGGTTGACGATCAGAAAAAACATTGCATTTTGTGGTCGTCCCCGTGAGCGAGAAGGTGCGACAATTAGACCTTTGTGACAATATATTAGTCCACAAATTCACGCCGAAATATCCAATCACTCAAATTTATTGAGGTACCACAAATTTAAATAAATTTTTCCTCCAACAATTTTTGACTGATATAAAAGTTACAATCGACAAAAAAAAAATTAATTTGTGAATTTTAGTTATTAATAACAATCAATTTGAATTTAAATATTTATGAGCTTTTTTGACCAATAATTTGTAAAAGTTTTTCACTTCCACAAAATCTTTTTTAAAATTAATCACAAATTGATTTTGTTTTAATAGTGAATATAATTAAAATTCAACTACTATAATATACTATTTCTCTTTGTCACTCATTCGAATATAAAATTTTATAAAATTTATGTACAATTTAACCTTAACTTAATATATTAAATAAAGAACCAATAAAATAAAAATCAAACTTAAAAGGATTATAAACACACCGATGTTTAAAATATATATTTCAAACCATGTGATGTGTAATGCAATATTTTATGGGTTGAGATTGTCTACTTTCAATCCTCTACCTTGGGTAACTTTTGTTCGTATCTTTCTCATAATCAATCATTATCTCTGATACAAATAATTTTTATTTATCTATTTAAATAACTAATTTCTCCTCCACATACACTAAAGTTATTAAAGTTAACAACTACCAAAGTTAAAACAATCCATTTTCATATTTTATCCGGCTCGATCCATTGATTTTAGGTCGGACTTACCCTCATCCGAAAAAAGATGGGGAAAAATTTGAGACAAGACTGAGATCTAGTTGAAATAGGAATTGGGTATGGGTTGGTCTTTGGATTACAAATTTTATATTTTCAGTGAGACATTCTCATTCATTATCTATAAAAATAATTAATACAATAAAAATGTTTATGCTTCACTTTTTATTTTGAAGTTCAGAAAAGTTTGGTGAATTATTACTATTGATTTAAAATTTGGTGAGTTGTTACTTGTTGATTGCATCCATGATTTGAAAATGTAAATGTGAAAAGAATTGATTAAATAAATGGTTATGGTAGGTGTGTTGAAGTTGGAAGCAGTGGTGTTTGAAAGTACAGTACAGAATACATCATGAATCAGAGTTTTGAAACTTTACAGTAGGTTGCTTTAAGACCAACTGGAACAACCTGCAACCCTTTCCCTGCATCACTGCTTCACATCGTCATGGAATAGTAATTAGTAACTCCCTTTCTTTACTATCATTGTTTCCCCATTAATTATTTTACTGTTTTCATGTCCTTTTTTTGTCTCTTTCCTTAAGGAGCTACTCTCACCTCCTCGCCTGTCTTTGTAATAAACAGCTAAAAACCTCAGTGAGATTTTCTCTGATTCCGGAACACTACTACAGTCTACAGTAACAGAAGAATCACTCGTCAATGCTCTGCAACCACCAACATAGTCTTTGATTTGTCACACCTAGCTCTTCGAAATTTTTTTATTTTAATAAATTCATTGCTTTTACCAAATTAACACATCTCACCCAATGCATACAATTAATAATTAGGATTGACCATAATTATAGGATATGACGAAAAGTACATAATTTTAATTCTTGAGTTTGACTTATAATTTTCTGTTTAAATTTTATTCGATGCTCTTTAACTTATTAATTAAACTACATCAGACAGTTGAAAACTATAATTAATTTCTAATTTTTGAGAATTAAATTTTAATTTTTCTGTTGATAATTACACAGCTAAAATAAGTCAAGAAAACCTCTACTCTTTAATTAATTTATTGTTTAAGTGGATATTGAGTTTGTAATTTTTGGAAGATGGTGGTGATTTACAACAATTCTGGCAAATCCAATTTATTTTTTTATTAAGTAGGGTGTATGTAAGAACATCTTTAATGGAGATATTTTTAGGTAATATGTAGCACCACCTATTAGGTACTTTGTTGGATATAAAAAAAAAAAAAAGTTTCATTACTGTAAGAAAAGAGTGGTTCTACGGACTCTCTTTTCACTTTTTACAAATTCTACTCATTAAAATAAACAAATATTATTGAAATATTAGTAGATTATTTACTAAGAAAATTAAAGGGTTTAAATTGGATACTTTTAAAATACTAGTAATATTAAAAAATTTAAGTAAATGGTGTATAATGGTGCAAATAAAATAATGTGACATTTATTTAACACTGAAATAAAAATACGATAATGTTTATATATATATATATATACATATATATATATATATTTCATTTAATTTTAATATTTATCATATTAATTACCAAATATATTATATCATTTTGTTCTTTCTGTTTCAAATAATCCAAAAGATATGAAAATGTAGATGAATAATTTTTGATAAAAAATAGTAATAATAATGTGGATGGTGTAATAAGGTGTTACGACAAGCCAAATACATGGTACAGCACAAGCATGCATATGACACATATGAGCAAACATGCCGAAAGAAAAATAAAATTAACAGTCAAGTCAAATCAGAGGTCAAACCTCATTCACACAAGTGATCCATCTGGTCGGATAAACCACATCATTGTAGCTAGCCAGTTAGTTCGGTTTGTTTTGAGGCAGTCCAGTTTGAATTTCAAATAAAAACAAATAGTTTAATTTCAATGAACAATAACATCTCAATTCTCATCTCATCTCATCTCATCTCACAGTCACACACAAACAGAAGAAACCAACCCCCCAACTAGTCTCGGGAAATACACCTCAACACAAGGAATCAATTTAAACCATGCCAGACAAAGGGCAGTTTCGGTAATTAACCCGCACCCTCACTCGCCATGCACCTTTACGCTTTCTATATCTCCACCCAAACAGTACCACCCACCTCCCCACATCTCACTTTCCAAAACCTAACTAACTAACTCACACACTACACACTGTTCTTCCATTACTCACTATTACTACTATATGGATCCCGACGCATTCACCGCCAGCTTATTCAAGTGGGACCCACGTACCGTCCTTCCAACTGCTCCTTCCCTCCGTCCCCAACTTCTCGACTACACTGTTTCCCCTCCAACAACCGCTCCGCTCCCTTACCATCCACCTCGATTACCGAGGGAACTCGGTGGCTTGGAGGAACTGTTCCAAGCTTACGGTATCAGATACTACACGGCGGCCAAGATAGCCGAGCTTGGTTTCACGGTCAGCACGCTGGTTGACATGAAAGACGAAGAGTTAGACGATATGATGAACAGCCTATCCCAGATTTTCCGGTGGGATCTCCTCGTCGGTGAACGTTACGGCATCAAAGCTGCCATTAGAGCCGAAAGAAGACGCCTCGACGATGAAGAAATTAAACGACGCAGTCTCCTCTCCGGCGATACCACCAACGCACTCGACGCTCTCTCTCAAGAAGGTGCGCACAAATTTATAATAAATTATTTACTGTTATATTAAACTACTGTTCTAAAATAATAAAGTTAACACGTAATTACCGTTACTATTTTAGATAGAAAAACTTAATACGAAAATTGTATTGATAATATAAATGTCAATTTTGCCAAAGTTATGATAACTGAGAACAACTCATGTCACGAGTGTAATTAACTAAAAAAACGAACTTATTATAACCTCTGTTTGAATATTTTAAAACGAATGATGGTGTTTTCATACTATTATTTGGATAATTTAATATGACTGAGGTGAATCATTAGTGTAACTAACTAATTACTGATTTGATATTACAATATGGACTTAGGTTTGTCGGAGGAGCCGGTGGTGCAAAGAGAAAAGGAGGCGGTGGGAAGTGGAGGAGGGAGTACGTGGGAGGTAGCTGTGGCGGAGGAGAGGAGGAAGCGACAGCAGATAAGAAGGAGGAGAATGAGGATGAAGTCAAACGTTGACCGTGATGAAAATGAGGAAGGGGAAGAGGAAGAAGAAGATAACAACAGCGGCGGCGGTGGTGGTGAGAGGCAGAGAGAACATCCATTCATCGTGACGGAGCCTGGTGAAGTTGCACGTGGCAAAAAGAACGGTCTAGATTATCTGTTTCATCTCTATGAACAATGTCGTGAGTTCTTGATTCAGGTTCAAGCCATTGCTAAAGAGCGCGGTGAAAAATGCCCCACCAAGGTACCACTCTACACACTCACGCACTTATTTTTAGTTTGATTAATTTTTGTACCTATTATCTATATTCTGACTCTGACTCCTATTCAGTCAGATTCCTGTGTGTAGTGTAGTGAAGTTCCTTCACGAACCGTTTCAACAGTACTTTGTTTACGTGACACGTTCAACGGAACACGTGACTAACTTGGGTCTTTCTTAATGGGACCCACCTTCCTGTTATAATGAAATTTCGTGTCCGTACAGTTTGTTTGTTTGTTTCCTAATTATCCGGTTACAATGCTACAACCATACCCATGCATGCATTGCACCCATTGGATCCTAACATACCCTCATAACAATCCCAATCAACACGTATTTATATCCATCAAAGTTAGTTTGTTTGTTTGTTTGTTTGTTGCATCTGTATCCAAGTGGGGTCCATTTTCAATCTCTATAGTTATTTTTTATTTACATACCAAAATTAGTAATAATGAAATCAATAGTTGATTAATTAGTTATAACATGCAGGTGACAAATCAGGTATTTAGGTATGCGAAGAAAGCTGGAGCGAGCTATATCAATAAGCCGAAAATGAGACACTACGTTCACTGTTACGCGTTGCATTGCTTAGATGAAGAGGTTTCGAATGAGTTGAGAAGAGGGTTTAAAGAAAGAGGGGAGAACGTAGGCGCGTGGAGGCAAGCATGTTACAAACCACTTGTGGCGATTGCTGCACGTCAAGGATGGGATATTGATGCTATATTCAACGCGCATCCACGTCTTTCTATATGGTACGTGCCAACCAAACTCCGTCAGCTTTGTCACGCTGAGAGGAACAATGCAGCTGCTTCAAGCTCCGTCTCTGTTGGAACTGCTCACCTTCCTTTCTAAAATTGTATGCATCTATGATCTATCTACTCCCATTCGGTATATGTAGAATTAATTAATATTAATTGTTATCTAGAATTCCAACTACAACTTCATCCCTCCCACCCACGGAAATGTACCAATCTCATCTACGGGACTCGTAGTTATTAGGATCAAAATATATTAATATAAGGTATCGTTATGCGCCTCATCAATTCTCGGTTATGTGTGAATTTTTTTTTATTTGTCCATCAAGTCATAAATATCACTAAAAATTACACTCATAAATAAGAGTTCTTTGATTTAAATTTCGAATAAGATATCAATGTATTAATATTGACATTTGTTAGTTAAGTTAAGTCTTACTATTAAAAATAAAATGTTGAAAATATATTGACATTTGAATCATTCAATTAATTTTAATGAACAATCGACCATATCTAACTACATGAATGCAAATCAATCTTACAATATGGGAGACTGATCTTGTGTTTGCCTACTTGGTCACGAAGAAAATGAATTTTGTTTTTATGTGATTCCTGCTCCAATCTCATTTAGTACGGTTTACAGCCAAATGGCTTGAAAAAGTGCATTGCATTGCAGCATGCAATGTACTCTGTTTCCGCATGATGGTGTTACTATAATTTTCTTATTTGAACACCATGAAATTTGTGCTTCAAGACACTTGAACACATAGCTCATTGTAGTCCTTCTTTATACTTTATCTTCAGGTATGGTATTACATTCATAACTTAAACAATCCAACTAATTGTTTGTATTAGGTGTTGTTTACTGCTATCCATGATTCATCCTTGTCAAGATTGATCCTGGCCTCTATGGGTGTACATGCTTATAGTTACAATCCAAGATATTGAACCTCTTCAATACATCTGTCACGTTTTTTTTTTTTTTTTTTTT
>JBBPBR010000004.1:69198574-69229348 GCA_037974775.1 Cicer pinnatifidum
GTTAAAAATAGTAACTTTTCACATTCGCTACTTACAAGAGAGAAAGATACCACAAATTTTAAAGACACGAAATTTAACTCACTAATGAGATAAAATAATATAATCACCCTTACTCTTTTTGAAAAATCCAAAATGTCCTCCATCAATTCTTACTATATGATTTTCTACGTTAAATAAGTTTTCTTCTTCTTTTTAATTTATCTTTGTTGTTTCTATGTCTTTTATTTTGAATTATTTTATTTTTATATTATTAATATAACTTAAGACGTACTTAAAATGTACCCAAATGAAACAATTTTATTTGAATAAAACTAATTTTGATACGTACTCAATACTTATCAACGAGCATTAGGTATCTGTAAGGTAACCAGATGAACATGAATTTTAGAGGACTCACACTTTAGAGTAACCACATAATAACATTTTTTTCTATTGAAATTGAAATATTCTTCCATTTTGTAAGTCGTGTTGCAGTCCCTTGTACTTATTATATTTGGTTTGTATCAATTATTACTCTATTAGGCATCCAAATTTCTTCGACTTTTTTTTGTTTAGATTTACTTATAAAATTTGTAAGTGTAATTATTATTTTGTTCAATGCTTTGAATTGTTTATAATGCTAAAATTTATTTGTATTATGAATTATGCGGTACATTGATTTTCAATATTTTACTTATTTTAGCTTATTCGTTAAGAGTATTTTGAAAAAACTATGATCATATTAATAAAAAGAAAGATCAAATGACATCCAAAAAATCACACTTATTTAATGATATAACATCCCATAAATAGTTTCTAATAACAACCATTGAATTAAAAGAACACAACAATGTAATTATATATCACATTAATTTTGATACATCTTGTTTATATAGAAAATAATAATAGATTAATTACAATAATTTATACAAGTAGAAATGTATTAAATGAGTGTAATAATTATTGAAACTCTATGGGTTTATTTTTTAAAGATTTACAAAAACTCAAATCCTCATAGGTAAGGATAGAGGTATTAAATTTGCCACCAACATGGATGAAAATCTAGGTACTAACATTTTTTCAAATCCACACTCTTCTCATTGTATCCTTTTACACTAGCACACAACACGAATTAAAGTTCTCCAAGTCCACTAGCCGAATACTAAGTCAATATAGGTCCTAGTGCACAGATACCAGTCAATGGCTTCAATCATATTTTTACTCCAAATTTTACCTGAATACATGTTTCCTGATATATCAAAGACCAAAGGTCACCATCCCCTCTAACTAGCAACAAATTTCTTAGCAAAAAAGCATCAGTAATTAAGCAATAGGTTTATGTACATATATGGCAGCAAATGGAACACGTCAAATTGCATGACCAAGATTCAACATATAGAGAATGTGAACTTTCTGAATACAGGTGGCTGCCAACATTCTCTGGTGTCAAAATATTCTTATTTTGTCTGCATAGATCACTGATAGTACCTACTTCCTATTCCAGTTTGTTGGCCACTTGGTATCACCTCTTGTACGGACCCAGACCTGGGAAACAGCAGCCACATTAGGTAGATCAAACGAGCATTTTGGTCCTCAGAATCGTAAGAGACAAATAATTTGGACCCTCAAATTTAAGAAATAACAAATTAATTCCTCCAGTTAAAGATGGTCATTCAATTTCCTCAAGCAGAATATCTCTTTAGTATACATCCATCAAAATCAACGAAGGACCAACATACTAACTTGAATTGTGTTTTGATGCATCGAGAAAAACACACACAACCTTTAAACTGTAGTGCTTAATTTGGAAAAATGGTTCAATTGACTGCCTTTGTTCAATTCAACAAACTAAATTGCTATTTTGTAAATTTGAGGGACTACATTGACTGGCCCATACAATTTCGAGGACTAAAATATTGATTTACTCCATTAGGTATTAACAAAATTAACTTCACATTGGCAATGGCCAAATGCCTAAAAGCCCATTGCTAAGTATGCTTGTTCAGAAAACAATTATAAATTTTAAAATTGACTTTCATGCTTTGATAAGGATGTGGGACAAAGCTTTCTCTGCTGGAATCTTAAACATAGTTTCACTCGATGAATTTCAGTTAAGAGAGTTTTAATATAACCACAGAGATCAGACAAAGGTTGCAGATAAAATTAAAAGGATTTCAGGGATAAGAATATATTTAAGCCAAGAAAGGTTGAAAAATACCCTCGATCAGAATATGTGCCAGATATAACTTGTTGAGGAACATATACGCCAGATGTAACTTGTTGAGGAACATATGGATAATATAATGACGATGAAGCATGTGATTGCGCCACAACATTGGCGTAGTTCATATTCACCATGGAACCGTAAGGAGCTTGTAGATTTTGAGTTGTCTGATATGTTTGTTGAGGATCTGGATATGATTGGGCATAATTGCTGCTCACATTTGCCGCGATTGAATAAGAGTCAGGTTGTGGATTTTGGATATTCTGGCGAGTATAGTGAGGATCCCACAGCACTTGGGCATGACTGATGCCCACATTTGCCGCTGGGGGATTAACACCTGGTGGTGGTGGGTTTAGGATACTCTGATGAAGCTGTTGAGGACGTTGCAGTGATTGAGTATAACTACTACCCGTCATCATTGAAGAATGAAATTCAGGTGGTGGATGTAAGACATTAAGATTTACATGTTGAGAATGTTGCAGCGATTGATCATAACTATGGCTACTACCCACAGTCATCATGGAAGAATGAGATTCAGGCTGTGGATGTAAGACATTATTAAGATGTTGATGTTGAGAATGTTGCAGGGATTGAGTATGACTTCCACCCACAGTCATCATGGAAGAATGAAATTCAGGTTGTTGATGTAAAACATTAAGCTGTGCATGCTGAGAATCTTGCATTGACTGAGCATAGCCACCGTCATTATTTACTAGGGATGAATGAAACTCAGGTTGCGCCGTAAGGATATTCTCGTGTGTGTATTGAGGATATGTATTTGCCAGTGCATGGATTTGATTCCCTGAAGCTTGGGATGGCACAGACTGAGCAGCAACTGGCATCGAATTTTTGACAGGATAGGCGGCCCAACCAGTAGGCTCCTCAAGTCCATTTAGATGTTTATGGTTGAACAGGCTAGGCGCTGGATTAGGTGACATCCTAGAAAAAATAGAATCCTCAAAATGAGATGATGCCCTAGATGTCTGATTCAAAATTCCATTTGCTGGTGGATGTGTCAGCATCGAGGCAGAGTTTATCTCGTTCAAAACAGGATGTGTACGTGCAGTTGACAATACATGTAATGGGCGAAACATTTCTAATAGATTTCTTACCTGCAACGTGACAACAAATTTCAACTAAAAATGGCATAGTGGTAATACGAGAAGTTCCTTTTCACTCAAAAAGATAAGACAAAGCAAAGAAAGGAAAACCAGAATGTAATAATTGCAAGTAAAATCAATTTGCAATAGATTAAAATGAAGCTTACCTGTCTAACATTCAGTTCAGGATTAAACTTGTTAGAGTGTTTCTGATAATTATCTTTTATAGCATGTTTAAAGTGATCCTCGGGCAAGGGCAAGACGTCTTTATCGATTTTGAATCTCACCTGAATAAAATAAAAACATTGTTGACAAAGAGAAAATAAGATAAAGCAAGTGAAAAAATCCAAGTGTCTATGTGTGTGTGTGTGTGTATATATATATATATATAGAGAGAGAGAGAGAGAGAACTGCTATACAATACAAAAGGAATAATGCACGACTTGAAACGATTACTCGGTGCAGTGCTTTTGTATTTTTTATAATAAAAGTAAAAAAGATAATAGTAAAAAATAATTAAAAACAAAATTCAATCCAACGGTTGACGGGCCTTCGTTGTTTTTCCGTGTATGTATGTATACACATACATACACACACGTATGGATGTATGTATATATATATATAGATATTGAATTGTCATAAAATAAGTACAAAATTTACTATTACCCTATTTAGTATTTATGATATTTACATGATACTATCAACCATAACTACTTATTTACATCATTCATAACATTCCTTCTCATACTGGAGCATATAAATTATATGTACCATGCTTAGTACATATATAGGACTTGTTCAAATTGGCTTATTTGAGCTTATCTGTCGGTATAAGCACTAGCTGTAAACAATTTATCCATGAACTATTTTTAGCTTATTTCTATAAACTCTAAAGGATTGCTTACACAAAAGCACTTGTATTTCTATTAACTCTCCATAATAGCTTAAGAAATAGCTTACACAAAAGCCCTTGTATTATACACCCTCTAGAATGAAATATAAGCAAAAGTGGTAGTTGAAAGGTTGATTTATCTGGTTACAAATTTAGTCTAGATACATCAACTTTTCAACTACCAATTTTGCTTCTATTTCATTCCGGAGAGAGTAGTTTTTATGCTATAGAAATAATTTATAAATAAGCACTTATATGATTAGCGCTTATATTAATTAAGTTGTTAATCCTAACATTGGCATAGTCTATATGAGGAACCACCAAAGGCTTGCTGGAAACATCTGTTGATTGATCATATGAGCCAACAAAGCTAGTGGTGATGTCTCTAGATAAAAATAAAAATCATCTCGCTAATGCCTAACAAAATAACAATGTATCTCGGTATGCTTAGTTCTCATAAAAGATTGAATTTGATGCAAAACAACTTGACTATGACAAATGAGTGTCAACTCTGTACAATTTTCAAATCTAAGCTCTTGAAATAACACTTAAAAACATATGAGCTTACAAGTAGCCGACGTCATGGCTTGATATTCAGCTTTTACGCTTGACTGTGCAACGTCATCCTGCTATTTTTCACCAGGAGATAAGGTTGCCCCAATGAATATATACAATATCCAGAAGTGAATCTCCTATGAGCAGGAGAGCTCTCCCAGTCAGTATCTGGGTATCAGCACGAGTGTGACTTATTTTCCTAAATAAAACCTTTTCATGGAGTTGCCTTAATGTATTTCAAAAAGTGAATTACGACATCCCAATGTCCTTTACAAGGTGAGTTAAGAAATTGACTTACCATGTATCAGAAAAGGATCTGCGTCTCTCTAGTTCAGAGAGCAGCTTCCCCTGATTTTGTATAAGTTTTGCACTAGGATCCATAGGATAGGAGTATTATCATGTTTAGCATTTATCGAACATGTTTTCCCCATAATGTCCATGACATATTTCCTCTGAGAAATTATAAAACAATCCTTGGATTGTGCCAGCTCTATCCAAAAGAAATATCAGTGTGTGCCAAGACCTTGTGTCTGAAAAAGTGACATGTTTTATCTGAGCAAGGCAATGATAATCACTACCTACAATGACAATATCATCAATATACACAACCAAGTCAAAACATTCTGTGGTTAAACAACACTAGAAGACCGAGTGATCGGCCTCACTTCAAGTAATACCAGACTACTTACCAGCATCGGTATATTAGCGAAACCATACTCCAGGGGACTATTTAAGGCCATATAGAGATTTTCAAAAACGACAAACTAGCCCTAAAGCCCTCCAGCAATAAATCAAGAAGGTTACTCCATATAAACTTCATTGAGATCAGCATGGAGGAAAGCATTTTTAAAATGAAGTCGATGAAGCAGAAAATGGAAAATAGTAGCAAGAACTAAAACAAGCAAGCAAAAGCCATTTTTGCTACGGGGAAACTGTGTCCCCACAATCCAAACCAAATACTTGTGTGTAACCTTTAGCAACTAGTTTTGCCTTAAGGAAATCAACTTGACCAACTTCAACTGTAAAGACCAACTAGCATCCAACAACCGACTCCCTAGAGAAAGAGGAACAAGGTCACATGTCCCACTACTCTGAAGTGCACAAATTTCTTAAATCATAACCTATTGCCACCGAGGATGAGAGAGAGCTTCACTCGAAGCCTATTGAATATAAATACCAAAGACAAGTAGAATGTGAAGGCCACATACATGATAGCTCAAACCATAATGCGCAGAAGGAATACAGGTAAACTGTATAACTCTTTGGAGTGCAATAGGAAGATCAAGTATAGGGTTTAGGTTGGAGCAGGGGGAAGTGTAGTAAGGGGAGAGGCTATAAGAGCCGTAAGTGGAGGCACTGATGCTAGAGGTGGAGGCACATGTGCTGGAGATGGAGCACCAGTGGTGGAGTGCACTCAATTAAGAAAAGATGAAGAGGTACAATGTCTGAGATAGATTCAGGTGAGAGGTAGAAGCTCCATAGAGAGGTACAGACTAAAAGAATATCACATCATTTGAGACTAGATACTGACACAAATCAGGTGAGTAACAATGATAAGACACATTTGAGAGATTGAGCAAACAGTTTATCAAGACCAGGAGCAAGATTATGGACAAGACAAGTAGACCAAAAGATGTGAGGTTGCAAGGAATGCAGGGGTTGATGGGAAAATAATCCAAATGGGGTACTTGGTTCTAAAAATAGATAAAGGAATCCAATTATGAGATAAAAAGCAATAAGAACAACATTCCCCCAAAATAAAAAAGGAATGTGCCCATGGATAAGGAGAGCTCAAGTTGTTTCAATAAGATGACGATTTGTACGCACAACAACTCCATTTTATTGAGGGATACGACCATACGAGCACATAACATTTTATGAAGAATGCTATGTCAGGCTACAAAGATCCAAAATGATTGTGATAAGTATTCACGAACATTAACACTTCACAAACTACGAACAAAGCATCAACCTGCCTTTTTAACTCATGGAAAAGTGCTTGCAAACGGAGAACAATTAAGAGATGTTATTCATACAAAATAACCAAGTACAAGCAACTAGTCATGAATGTATATAACCAAATATTTGAACCCCAAAGTTGACTTCGTATGACTAGGACCCCAGACATAAGAATAGTCTAAGGCAAAGGAGACTTAGCTCTACTATGGACTCAATCAGGGAATGAACTACTAGAATGTTTTGCAAGTTGACAAGAGTCACCAAAAAGATTGGATAATTTGGACAGACTTGACACCAATTTTTGTAACTTTTCAAGGCTAGGGTGACCCAATTGAGCATATACTCGAAGAGCGGAGTCTATGGCAGTGTAGATACATGAGTGGTTTGGGAGATGGTGGAGGACATTAGACTTACATTCGACGCCCCAATGCCAATCATCTGTCTTGAACTTCGGTCTGAAAACAAAATAGAATCTCTACTAATCAACATGACACAGTCAACAAAGTGAGTCAAACAACTAATTAGAAAGAATATTAAATGAAGAACCTGGAACACACAATCAACTAGAAAGGAGAGAAAAGGATGTGTTGTACCTACTTTGGATTGTATTTGAGAACCATTAGCTAAAGTAACCATTGGTAACTAATCAAAGATAGAAAGTTAAGATAATAAGGATTTATAATCAGAGATGTGATCAGTGGCACCGGATCGAGAACCCAAGGACCAATGATAGGTGATTGGGAGAAACAAAATTTGTGTCGACAATAGAGACAATAGAATAGGAGACCTGGCGACTGCCGTTGTTGAGACTATTTCAAAAACTCAAAATAGGCAACTTGTTTTTCAGTTAGACTTTAGGGTCGGCGTTCCTGAAAACACTCAAAAAAATTCATAGGTGGTTGATGTTACAATAAAATTTGGTAGATGGGGCTATATGGTCCAAGAAGAGAGAAAATGCACCCCAAAAATGTTGTATGCAAAAGGACAAGCAACAGCCTACATAACGACTATTGATGGATGTGACAAGAAAAATGGGCAATCTTACCGGTAGAAAGACAGGCTTCCTAGAACGGCAACCAAGTAGACAGTGGGTCCACTGAGTAGGCAATAACTAGAGTAGTCTCTTGTTAGGCTCTAGATACCATGTTGAGAAAGAGAGAATACGAGAGAGCAAGTGAAAAAAGTCATGTGTGTTATACAACAAAGCTATATTATATACATAAATACTGAATCATAAAACAAATACTAATATTATTGCTACCCTATTTACTATAAGTATATGATACTAACAACCATAGCTTCTTATTTATGTCATTTCTAACAAACATGAAAGTAGTGAAATGGAACCTCCATAGATATTGTGAAGTTGACATTGTCACCATCAATTTCAAGTATGAGTTGAGAGACTTGCTGATAAGTAGGGATGGCAACACAACCCGAACCCACCCCGTTAATAATATTATTGTCATGTTTAAATTTTACATACATGTACATATTTAATATTAAAAATTGTAATCTTCTCTATATATAAAATATGATTTTAATATTTTTTAAAATTTATTACTTTATAATAATAATAATTATTTTATTATATTAATTATAATAAATATGACTTTTAAATTTATTATTTTATATATGTGAATGGGTGCGAGCGAGGAAACCTGAACCCCGTCGAAGACGAAATTGGAGACTTAATTCACACCAGATACGAAACGAGGACGGGTGCGGTGTTCCCCAACTAGTCGGGTGCGGGGGTGGGGGAGTCCCCTGCCCTGCCCGGTTGCCATGCCTACACCAAAATTTGTAAGGGATGGACTGACTTGTGAAGTTAATTGACGGACGTTGACCAAAACAACGAAAAATTAGGATAAACAAGAAAGCCAGCATGCAAGCCAAAGACTACAACATCAATGGTAATATGCATGATTTCCAAATGAACCAGAACAACCAATCACAGTCAACCATATATATTCACGAGCAAATCAACACCCAGCAGGCAAGTTGTGTTCTTGAAGCGACAATAATTTAACTCATTAATTTAAGAACAAGCCAATTAGTATAAGGTTGAGAAAAGGGAATTTCGTTTTACTCGAGAAAGAGTATAGCTGGCGTATCATATAAAACTGGCATATCATATATGCATTTAAAATGAATTGTTTCTTCTTGTCACTCATAGGAATCATCAATGGTTGAAAAACTCACCTGAGCAGGGAACCTGCCCCCAAAAGCTAACGGTTCTATATTTAGCATCCCAGTTGAGGTTGCGGAATATAAGCCATATAGAAGCTTCGCATCAGTGTCAAACAAAAAAAGATGTGTGCCAAGATTGATCCTCTCCACGACATGCTTTCTCCCTGCAGGAAGCGCAAAAACCCGGTATCGATAGCAATCTGGTTTTGTCATTCTATTGCACATGAAAATAAAGCCAGAGATTTTATCCTGAGTGTTCATGCGCACTTCTGCTTCCATAGAATCGCTGCATGGATAAGCAACACATCAATTATGGAGGTCTGATTTTTCAAATGAACCAGTTCAACGACCATTAATAATTACTTAATACATCACACAATAATAAACAACAAATGATTATAACCTATTTTCTGCCACAATTCAACCCCGATGAACCACAAACCACTGTCTTCACTGGCTCAATAACCGATCCTTTTTAAAAGACGAGTTCAAATCACAACACAATGTCAAGTAAAAATAATCTACAAACAAACAAGGCAAAAGAGAAAAATAAAACTTGAAATGATTATTGAGCAAGTTGAAAATATGTAACATTTCCAACTTGGAAAGAACAATACAAGAAAAAGAAAAATACAATTAAACTAATACAAGAAAAGTATAAGAAAAAAATTGTTGTAGAAAATGGAAGAGACCGGGTATATAACTCTCGAAGTCTTCGGCCTACTTTGGGATAACTTAAAAATCTTCTAATGTCTCCACGGCACTCACTCTAATATAGAATAAAAAATTTCAATATTGGATCTTCAAATGTGAACAACAAAGTTTAACCGTAATATGATGGAAACACAGAGAGAATGAGAAATGTTTAATACCATAGGATAAAAAGAACAAAAAAAAAATAGTAATTGCCTTACTACCATGTGGTAGAAGCACAGAGAAAACCAACAATGTCTAAAAAAAAATGAAATTATAGTAAAATATATCACCAAAGCATCTTCAATCTCGAATCTACAAATATTATACAATCAAGTTGAAAAAGAATAAAGAATCACAAATTTGGATTCAAAATGAGGAAGAAAAGATAAAGAAAATTTGAAAAAAGAATATAGTGGAATAATTATTATTACTCTGATACTATGTTAATATAGTGGAAGAATTATGGTTGAGCTCAAGAAAAAGATAAATAATGAAAGAGAAAAATAAAATTTGAAATAATTATTTGAAAAATTATTTTTTACAATTAGAGTATGATGCAATTTTATATAATACTGTTATTACTGTAACCTAACAACTTATACCTAACCATAAGTAATTTTAACTACCTCTGAAATAGAAACATCCATTAAAGTTACTTTGTTATGGCATTCGCTGTTATCATGTATTGATATATAGTTGTACTATACTTTGACTTAGTTTTATTCGGTTTTAGTTTGTTTCACATTATGTTTAGCTAGTTAGTTATCCTAACTACATTATCTTTTTTCTTTATATATAGATGAGGTTATTAAGTAAATTTCCCTCTTCAAATTACAAGTAATAACATAAAAGATGATAACAAAGAAACGCTAGTGTCATGTGAGTTTGAAAAACAATCCCTCCATCCATCGAAATTTAAATCGTCAAAATAAATCAAACCTAGTAAGCGCAGTAACAGTGAACAACAAACTCCCAAAAAAAAATTAATTACATGCAGAAATAAAAATGGCAACTTGTACGAGAACATAAACAAGAATCGTTATGGAGAAAGAAATAAAGGGGAAAAAATGATGAAAAAGAGAAAGAGAAAGAAAAAGAGTAAAGCATTTTACCTAAAAGGAAGAAATGAGAATGGGAAGGCAGAAAGAAGAGAAGGTGTGCGTAGCAACTGAAGTAGCAAGCAAGGAAGAGAGTTTGATGGATTTGCCCTCGTTCTCTTGAAAAATAAAATGAGTTATTTGCAACGCAATGCAATGCCACGTCTGCGTTGTACCCCACATAAACATTCGACACGCCATGAGTGCCTTTTTTAAATACATCCAAATTCTTTCTTTTTCAATCTTTGTTTTCCGAATTATTTGACATATCAACAATTATATTATAATTTAAGTTTTATTATATTTTTAGTCTTTATATTTTAGTTGAATTTTAAAAATAATTTCTTATTTTTTTTAGTTTTAATTTTTTTAATAAAATTTTAGTCTAAAATATGATAAATTATTAATTTTTTTATATTTATTTAAGGCACAACATTATGTTTTAAGATCTCGCAACAATTGTAACTGAAGTATTTGATCATAAATATTTTGATGTAACTTTAAAAAATATCATTTTATTAAGTTTTATACCAAAATTATATTTAAAATATCAAAATTAAAGAGAAATAAAAAGACTATTTTTTTTATTAAGCCAAAATATGATGATCAAAACTATAATTAAATCTTATAATTAATGTAACAGACACGTAGACAATATATAGATATAATGTTGGCTTAATTACAGTTTTGGTCCTCCTATTTTACCTGAATCATAAAAGTAGTCCTCCATTTTGTTTCTCCCCAGTTTTGATCCAAAAACAGAATTTTAGTTCAAAATTTGATGAATTTTTATTTTTTAAAGTCGTTCTACACCATTTATGATAATAGATTTCATGTACAATTGTTGTACATGAAATCTTGAAGGATGGTGTGACTTAAATAAATATAAAAAAAAAATAAAAAATTCAACAATTTTTTGACCTAAATTATGTTTGAGGACTAAAACTGAGGATAAATAAAATTGAAGACAACTTTTGCGATTCAGCTAAAATATGGAGACTAAAACTACAATTAAGTATAATATTAATGTAAAATAATTTTATATTTATTAAACTTTGTTCTTTATATGAATATTATATTTAAAGATTTTTCTAAAAATGATTTAGTTTAATTATTTTTTGATTTTAATAATTTTAATCTTTTAGTTTTATTAATTCTTAAAATTAGATTTATTTTATTTTTATTATATTAATGTGATACATTTTAATATAATGTGGCGTTTACTAATTTAATAAATGACTTTCATGTGATATTATATTTAAATATAACAATTTTACAAAATAAATAATATTTTAAAAAAAACTAAAAATCAGAAAGAAAAAAATCAATAAAATACCTGAAAATTACTTATGAAAACCGAAAATACCAGAAAAATTAATTTGAAAAAACAGTCTAAATACCTTGAAAACCAGCGGTAAATATAAAAAGGATACTTATATGCCAAAATAGCAATTTCACAAAATATTAGGAAATACAAAATAAAAATAGAAATAAAAATAAAAATTCATTTTCTTCAAAAATAGTAAATATATTGTTCTTGTTTATAAAAAAGAAAAAAAAACAAATAAATAAAGATAGAAAAAAAATAAAAATAATAACTTACAAAATGAAGGGAGGTAGAATGGAGATTCGAACCAGAAAACAGACATATTTTGCACAGTATCTTTCATCCTTGTTTTCGCTGAACACGGTTGATGATGATTTGCAGATTCGATAAGGTTGAAGAAATGTGTTTTTCCTAGTCTGCCTTTTAGGACTTTGTTTTTTCAGTTTTTTATTTATACCATTTATTGTTATAATTTATAAATATAAGATCAATATATTATTTTTTTAACATCTTTTATAATAACAAATATAGATTTTATTATTCAATAATTATTATTTTATTTAAATAATTAATTTAAGTTTTATTAATTATTAATTTAAGTAATTATTATTTTAATTAAAAAAACAAATACAATTTTTATAACAATTATTTAATTAAATTTTATTTTTTCTAATTATTAAAAATTTAAATAAAATAGAATTCATGAAAATTACGAAATTTAATTAAATATTATAATTAACGATATAAATATAAAATGAAACTAATTATCATGGGAAGTATGAGCAGACTGTGTGTGACATTTTAGATCTCTTCACACTGATATCCCTTCAATCAATTTTACAAAAAAATTCATTTGAGAAATCGGTATTGGACATTACAACTTCCCACCTTTATAGAATAAGATTCATTTTATTATATTTCACATCAAATTAAAAGATAAAAGATTACTATAATTTTAAATTTTGAATATTAAAATTGTTAATTAGAAAAAGAAAGAGAACAAAATTCAAAATTGTTAAAATTTAAGATAAAAATTACAATTATGGCAAATGATTTCAATATTTAATTTTTAGAGGTGATGTTAATGTTTTTATTATTATTTAATTGTGCAACATCATTAATTAATTATTTGTAGTTCTAATGGGTACAACTTTCTATAATTATTGCAACTATCATTATAAATAAAAAATAAAAAAGTATGGTCTCATGAGACATAAAATCTACTCATATTTTACTGTTGACAACTTATAACGAAATATTTATTACCCTATAAATATTATAATTTTGTAAAATTACTTTTAGTATCTAACATGCAAAATTAAAAACTATTATTTTCAAGTCTCTGACGTGGGTTCTGACTTAATAAAATCACACCATGTCTAATAAAATATCATCACGATCCCTTAAAAAAAGACACATGAGATGGAGATAGTAGTAAAATACAACTTCGCCAACATATGATGAGTAGGCATTTCGCAACCAAAATTTTCCTAATTTTTCTCCAAATAAAATTTTCCCCTTCACTAGATCGCTACTTGCAACGTGCTAACTTCTACAGGTCTAAGCAAAACCAACGTTCCTTCCTAAACAAATTCAAGTACAATAAGAATTCAATATTCATCACCAACAAAAGATTTCACGGTCATTGGCAAAATATGTTCTAGTAAACCTTGTGCAACCCAATGTTGAGATCAGATGAAATGGATATGAGAAGAGGAATAGATTGAAGCCACATGGCTTTGAATACTCGTTTCTGGTGAGCTCTTATAGATTGGGAAGGCTTGTTGGCATTATATCTTATATCAAAAATGTGAATGACAGGATCCGCTGAACCAGATGTTATATAAAGTCCATCAGGAGACCAAGCCTGATTTATCAGAGCTGATTGGGAGTCGCTGCTTTCTTGTTTCCACCCAAAAGCATGAAGTTCTGTCCGCCTCAATCTAATATCAAATAATCGAAGCTGCTTCTCATGTGTCCTGATAGAAAGAAAAGTAGCAAGTATACTATAAATTTTCAAGCAGCTAAATAATACCAAGGAATGGCAATAGAAGAAAAAAAACATGATACTCTTATGTTCCTATCTCTTTTCGTTTTTGATAAAACTATGTTCTTATCTTAAAGGCATGCTATGTCCTGAATTCAATATAGATGATATCAACCAATATTATTGTCAAGTAGATTACGACTTTAAAAACTATTCTAATCAAGAATATGAATAACAAAAGGGAATTTTCAGCTCTAAACCAAAATAGTTGAACAAACTCTCATCCTTATACTGAAGGGGGTGGATTGTAACAGTCCGGCCCCTCTGACCAACACTGTTATACACAGACTTCTCGCTCCCCCGTTCCCCAGTTAGAAATTAGCGAGTTTTTATCTTCCTTAAGAATCGAACCAGGTACGTGCTCAATTGATAGTGAGAATAAATGAATGGTGGTCTAATTTCTAACTGGGGAAAGGGAGAGCGAGAAGTCCGTAAATAACAGTGCCGGTCAGAGGAGCTGGGTTGTTACAAAAAATGCATCTCTTTACTGAATTATGGGCCAATCGTCTCATTTGTTTTATCCATGTTCACAAAGCAGAAGAAAGGCTCAAGTGTCATCGGCACACCACAGACAACAATAATTTCCTTCACCATAATGCTATTGCATGCATATTAATATTACCATACCCTTCATAAAGGTTCGATTTTTTCCATTTAAAAGACACATGAGATAATAGAATGGTGGCCGTGCACTACATCAAGTACTGTGGGAGTGTAAAGTTGAAGTAACCAAACTAAAATTCTTTTTCTTCGCATTTCCCAAAAATTACCAGGTAACTTGAGCAATGAGAATAAATACTTTGCACTTCAGCACACAGTAATAATGCAAGAAATTTCATGCCGGTTCAAATTTCTGGACCAATCACTGTTTTTAAGTGAACATACTTTATTTTCACTAAAATAAAAAAAAATTTGAGACAGATAAAAACTTCAAATTTGAAGCATGTTTAAATTTCTGTATTTCTACTATGGCAAAGCTTGTAGAAACCAAAACAAAGAAAATCAAGACAGATAAAAGCCTTACTTTCAAAGCAACCATAACTTACCCTGTTTGAACCATAAACAAGTTGAAGTCACACGGATTGGGAAGGACACTCATGCATTTACTATCAATCTGATGACTGAAATCTGCTCTTCCCACACTGACATCAAACCCAAATATTCTCCTGTCTGCACCTGCAGATAACACGATTGGCTTCTGCTGCATACCAGCTACACCCATGACAGCAGAAGAATGAAGATTCCTGTGCAATGCTTTTGGCTTCCACTTGTTCTCACCATCCAGCTCATTCCAAAGTACAACAGCATGGTCACTTCCACCAGTTACAAAACATGTTTCTTCCCAAGGCATAAAAGCAATGCCATTGATAATTCCCTTAACATGGGGCTTGTCCTCTAAGAACTTCACACGTTCTCCCTGTCAATTACATATAAATTTTGCATATATCATTAGTAGTATAAATAAAAGAAGCTCAAATCCAAGGTTTTAATTTTATGCCAAGTTATGAGTTAAAAGCCATACCACTTGAAATTTATTCAGATTTGTAATTGATATCTGCGAGTCTCCACCATCAGCACTATATACTGAAAAGAGCCTGTCTCCTTCCGGATGCCAAGCTATATCTTCTGGCCACCTCCTCTGTTTTTGGGATGCACAATCAGTAGAGTTAAGCAGAGAGGCTCCTGATCTACAAAATAATACAGCCAGGAGAAAGAAAATTTGAATTAGATTAGATCAGATTACACGGGTGGGTCAACCTTACAATATATGTAAGTTCAGTTATAATACTTTACACTCCTAAACAACATGAATGCTGAGGAAAAAAACACCAGTAGTAGAGGAAAGAACCATAATATAGTCAAATTAAAATTAAATGAGAATTAAGAAATGTATGAGATAACAAAGGACAAAGAAACTTGAAGAAAATAATGTAAGTCATAAAATTTTCCACACCAATATCTCACATTCAGGGAGGGGTAAATTGAAAGAGATAATAGACTGTCAGCAGAAGTGGAAGGAGCAACCATAGGTAGTACAAACGTATTTGTGCTTGTGAAAAAGCCTTATCAGTATTAGAAAGACTCTCCTTTCCAAATTTTATATTTAGCATGCCTATTTATACCAACATTTTCACCAAAAATAAAAATAAAAGCTCTCCAAAGTGCCACCAGAAAGATAAATTAGGGCATACCCCTTAGCTTGGACTTGCCACAAGTTGACCACTCCATCCAAAGCACTGCAAGAATTCCCAAAAAGAAACAATAATTAGACTTAAAGATTAGATCTATCTTGTATTACCACTAACATATCTTGCATAAGAGACAATAATGAAAAGTTATCACTCAAGCCACTAAAGGACAAGTTATTTTACACTCTTAGCTATAACTTTCTTACATCCCTCTAGTTCAGACAATTATATTTTTAGAAAATGGTTAACAATAAAAGAAGCAGAAAGAAACATATTCAAGAGATATATTGAGACACCAGAAGACTTGTTGTTACGGTCATGTGGATATTCTATCTTCAAATATAAACTTAAATTTCAGAACTTAGATTTGAACCTTTCATTCTACCTTGATGGGCAAACTTTTTATGTTTTATCATTCCCTAAAATTATATGCCTAGTTATTGATCCATCATATTGCAAATTGCAATTTAATTTCAATTGTTTCCGGTTGATAACATTTGACCCCATACCTTCTGTAGACAAATGCTGGGAGATGAAAAGAGATATGCAAAAGGAGAGTTTACAAAGGGACGTATAAACTTTTAATGATTATTAATGATTAAACTTTCAACAAATCACTGAAAGGAGTGTTTTTTAGAGGTGAAACGATCCTATCACCTGGTCACAAAACGCTGATCATCCACAGGACACAAAGCAATACTCCGCAATTTCCTCTTGTGCTGACTTGAGATGTGGTTGCTTGTTTGGCAGTGTATTAAGTTCAGTGTAGTACTCTTACGTATTAAAGGAGTCAACTCCTTGTGTTCTTTCTGTTCTGGAAAAAGCAAACAAAAATCTTATAAAGCTTAGTTACAACCAAAAGCAACCTTGAGATGAAAGACGGCAGCATTAATCCAATAACAGACAAAATCCACAGAGAAGCACATAACCCTAGATACAGTAAATATACCAACTAAACATACAGAGAACCAAGTTAGATAAGCCTTTCCAGAAGCTCTTACGGAAAATAAACATTACTAAACAACAATTGTTCATATAAGTTGAAATTCGCTTCTAGCCTTCTACATTTCAGTTTTTCATGGCTTTCTCATTGAACTCTCTGTAAACAAGTATTAAAGCTTATAAGTTATGTAACAATTACACTTCAAATTGAAATCATGTCAAGTGTCTAAGATAAGTCGACAACAGACACCAATACAACACCCACACATGGTACATTAATAATTTCCATTTTTTTAAATTATTATTACAAGCGACTATGTCATAACTGTGTAGCTTATACAAACATCTTTACGAGGCAAAAAAAAAAAAAAAAAAAAAAAAAAACTACAGTTATTTTTATTGAGAAGGCCACACAAGCTAAAAATGAACCCAAACATGACCTAGTATACAAATGAACAAAAAAACAAAGAAACAATAAATGCAATGTCTTACCAAATTTTCTTTTTGTCCCTTTGTCCTTAACTTCAAGATTTTGTTTGTCTCTACGAGACTTATCAGAGTTTCCTCCATTAACTGAAGGAGCATGAGCCGACGTAGTGGATATTTCAGAAGCAGAAGCTTTGGGATTGGACTTGGATAACTGCGAAATTTTGGGAGTAACGGCAGGTATAACAAGTTGAGTTTTATTAGATTGATGATTATTGTTTTTGGAAAAACGTTCATTATTCCTATCAATTGGACTAATTGATCTACGTTCGGTTTTCACAGTTACAATTCCATCATCTGCATCTGCTTTAGTTGTATGATTAGTTTGACCTCGAAGACGCGCCAATTTCAATTCTGAATCTCGTAACCTCTTTTCCGCTTCATCAAGCTGCGCATATAGATATTTATTTCCCAAACTTATAATAATAATAATAATAATAATAATAATAATAATAATAATTAATATTTGAAGGGTTTAGGTTTGGGAAATGAAATGACCTGAGATTTGTAATAGGAGAGACGGTTACGGAGATTACGGACTTCATGTGTACGGTGTTCGATTAAAGCGACCAATGCTTCTTCTTGTTCTTCTCTGCTCGTGCATTCGTTATCTTCCTCCATTTCTTCTTCTTCTTCTTCTTTATTGATTATCACTGTTATGGTATGTGTTCTTTCTTTCTTCTAAAACCTTGTTCTTTGTCTTAACAACACGTACGAGCGGCGGGATTAGGCTTCGTCAATTTTATTTTCATTGCTCTATGTATTTTTAAGAAACTCAAAGGTTGTATATATCATTTTTCTTTCTACCTGCTTTATTATTTTTATTTCATTTGCTTATCATTTCAATTCAATATTATCCAAGTTTTTATTACTTATATTATATAGTTGACATTGAAAAGTTTGAAAGCAACTATTGAAAAGTTTGAAAGTTGGTTATTTATTTTTATCGATTTATAAAATTCATTATTTTATTTTAAAATATGATAATTTTAATATTTATTTTAGTTTTTTATCTAAAAGATAATTTTAAAGAGTTTAATTTATTGTATAATATAGAATGATAAATATTTATAAAATTGTAATGAAATAATTTATATATTTCTATTTTTTTTTATAATTTAATTAATAAAATATGAATAATTATTTTTTAGATAATTATATATTATTAAATTATATATTATATTATTTAAAATATATTAAATTAATATTTTTTAAATTTAAAAATTTAATAGATAATTAAAATTATTTACTTTTAAAATAGATGATAAATTCTATGAATTCGTTATAATAAAATAATCAAATCAAATAATAAATATTCATAATATTGTATGTTTTTTTTTTGAAATTACTTTATTTTAAATTAGTATAGACCTTATTTTTCTTTGTCATATTCATCATGTTTGGATTAAAGATTTTGCTAGCTCCTCCAACCCTCTTTTTCCGGTTATTTGTTGGATTATTTGAAAACTATGAATGGAAAAAATAATTCAGAGACTTTTTGGCAGTACATAAAGATTTTGAATTCCCTCTCTCGTGTTTTCTCCAATGTGTCTATTCATCGTAATCTGCTACTTGTTTCTTGGTGTCCTCCTACTGATAATTATGTCAAGTTGAATATTAATTGAAGTTCCTTTGGTAATCTAGGTATGGTGGTTTAATTAGAAACATTTATAGTGAATTGTTGTTTGTTTTTGTTGGTAGTTATGTTATTACTAGTAATTTTAATGTTGAGCTTCATGCTATTTCTTATGGAATGCTTTTGGCTTAGAATATGGGTTATTGGGATATCATTTGGGGTTTCATCAACTCATTTTTATGCTCCTATCATTAATTATATTGTTGGCTTCAAATACCTCTTTTAGAAGTTGTCTTTTTCTCATACCATCCGAGAAAGAAACATTATTGCAGATTAGTTAGCTAAATTAGGGCGTGTCTAAGAATGAAGATTTCACTATTTTTCATGTTTGTCCCGCTGTTGTTTCTACCTCCATGTTGACTAATTTCACAGATAGAAGTGTCTTTAAGAATGTAATTTTGTTTTTTCATCTATCTTTTTTCATTATCATTTGATAAAAACATATACATTAATTATGTGAATTTTAAGCTATTAATTTCAAATAATTTTTAAATAGATATTTATAATTTGAATTGTAATAAAATAATCTTAAAATTTAATATTAAATCACAACTTAGAATTGCATTTGAATTAAAAAAAAACGTGTATTTGATAATTCATACGATACGTAATTTGTTATATTTTGTTGATTCAGTAATTGATGAAATGAGCCGGGATATGACAATTGATTCATATAATATCTCTATCATATCGAGCAAACAGATTTTTATAGGTTAATATGCCTTAATAAATTACAAATATGTTTTTTTTTCGAAAAATATGTTATATTGGCCTAAATACGCGTTACTCTGCACAGCCCTCATTCCTTTTGGGTCTAGATAGTGCCTTTTTTTTAGTTGTATCTTTCTTATGATAGAAATAGAAATGTTTAATAAGACTTTTTTTTCTTCTCCTTTTAATAATTTTTGAATTAGTTAATTCAGATTTTTTTTATTAAGGTATATATTTGAATTGATCAAATTAAAAATATTAATTGAAAAACTTATTAAGAAAATAATAGATTGGAGAATAAATCACATTTTAATAAAAACACTACCGACAGACAATCTCTTTTTTAAACCTAAAAGGCTATTTATAATATTTTAATTTTTTTCTTAAATTTATATATCTTTTTTTTAATTTTAAAAGACATAATAAATATTATTATAATTAACTTTAATTCATATAATTATAAAATTTTATATATTATAATTTAAAATAAGACGTTCAATTAAATAATATCGTCATTTATCAATTAAAGTATATTTTATTACTATATAATTGTAAATATAACTGAAAAATAATACTATGCAACATCATGATATATATGATTAGATATTTCTATGAAAATACAGAAGAATAAGAAGAAAAGTATGATATTTCTATGAAAATTATCACGTTTTCACTTCATAATTATTAAACTCATTAATGTGTTAAGACTTTGAACTCGGGAAAGGATGAGTCACTGTCACGTTATTAAGGCCCATTTCGTTGCGTCTCCTTGCAGTAATGTGTCAGCAGTGGTGTGAGCATTAAATGCCAGAATTATGTTATGTTGATGAAGAAAAAAATCGCACAAAAAGTTTTTATCCAAAGCATTGATTTTACTTAGAAAAGCCTGTAAACAATCAAAAATCAAAATCATGAATGGTACCTGCTTGTTAAATTAATAATTCCTGACATGAACCAGTGTATATACAGTTGTATGATTATGGAAGAAACTCATTACCCCTAAACAAAATTCAATTTCAAAATAAAATATAAAAATTAAAAATACATGTATTTAATTTAAAATTTAGATCAAATATATGTACTTTTTAAATCCATTTTTATTTATATTTTATTATGGATAGAATAAGTAATAACACTCAAAATAACAGTGTATGAATATGTTATCCATCTAAAATGAACATTCCAATTAAATAACTTCCCTCAACAATCCCAATATATAGACAAAAATCCTATTAAGACACCAATGCCGAGGAATACAAGGAAACAAAATTACATATGAACACATCAGAGACAACAATAATGAAAACGAAAGAGCAATGCACCCTTGAAATACACATTCATGTGCACTATCTCAAGGGAACTGCAAATTGTGCATTCAAAACTTGCCAAAATTTTAAGCTTCAGTTAAGCCAGTTTCTCTAAACTTGTAAGATTGTAGCAGGATTGCACGCAAAAATTTAGGTAAATAAAGAAAAATACTAGAATCATTGACTTCATTCTGGTTATGTACCTCAACCTTCAAAAACTTTTTCAAGGCTCCTCTATTAGGCAAAAATTGTGAGCCCCATTTCCTACCGGCTGCTCCAACTCTTCTCTCTCTCACACACACAAAGAAAATGTAAATATACAGCAATGGAGTTGATATGGCACACAGCATTGAACCGTTAGTTCTCGAGGCTAAATTAGTCAGTGTCTCTTGAAGAACACGTTGAAGAATCTATTCCACTAGCAAACTCTTCCGCACTTGCCAAAGTTGAAGAATTCCCTTGAATACGGTTCTCCTCATTGCCACTGTTACGAGATTTTCCCAGCCTTACTCTAATATTGGCACCCAAGGGGAAAGGCTCCTGTACAGAAAAAATAGGTCACAACCACAGTAACTGTTATCATTTTATTGTGCTAACAAAAACACGCTCAAGCTAGGACCATATTGCTCTAGTTGTTATGACCAAATCATTTCAGGAAGCATGCATACAAGAAACTCTTTCTCACCATACTCAATGCATGAAAAAAGTAGGCATCTAATGTGTTGATATAAATATCACCCAAAAAAAAGTTCTTAGTAAATGACAAGGACTGTAATGTAACTGGCACTGTACTGGCATCAACCCAACTATTAATATGTACATCAATTAATCCAGAAATATGAAGCATATTACAGATATAGAACAAGGTGATTTACCGGATCACCAGCATTTGGACCATCTGTATGGAAAAGAATAGGGCGGCAACGTTTATCTTCGTTCATCAGGCTTGAATTCTGGAAATGAGCAATAAGAGCAGATTTTCCTTGAATTCGGGCATATGCAAGTACAGCTACCTTTTCACTGTTAAACTTCTCCCATTTTTTCCCATTAAAAGCCTGCATAACATTTCTTCTCTATTAGTTTTATCAACACATGCAGAACAAAAAAAGAAACAGATGAACTTAAATTCATATTGCATGGATAAATAAATAAATAAAATTCATAATTACATAAGAGTTCTCAAATAACCTGGTGAAATGGAATTATTTGACAAGGATCAGTCATATTGATGAATGCATAGCCAACATTACATTTGTTCTGCAACAATTGTACAACTAACTTAGAAAACATTTTTGATTGCTTATCAAGAGTCAACCAACACCAAACAGCTACTTACCTTGAAATCAATTGGCAAATACAGAAAATCATAAGTTCCCCGACATTGCTCGTCTATGGCTGTAAGAAGCATCTTTGAAGTATACCTGCCATGATATTTATACATATATCAAATAAAAATTAATAGATCAGTGCCAAAGAATCTGCATACTTTACTCTCAGTAAAATCCGTTCTGGTAAAAACCAATCAATCAATATAAATAGTACATATAAATTATGCACAGGCAAGTAAAAAGTAAAGGTGTGTCCTCATAAGTGTTACCAAGCAAAAGAGCAAGATAACATATGCGTAACTAATGCATCAAAATGAAAAGGGCAAGAAGCCACACAAGCGATTACGTAAAATGAAGATGAATAGATAACAGAGCAAGCAGAAAAAATGTACAAGAAGTTAGGGAGAAATACTTGTTGGGAATATTTTTTATCATAAGTGTTGTTCGGCAATCATCCCCACGCAAGATGCGGCCTAGGTCGAGTTCATATTGTTTTTTATCAGCACTGTTAATGTTTGCTTCACTTCTACGGTGATAGAGATTTCTCATGCGTTCATTGGTAGAATCAAATTTTGACATTGAAGTCATGGGAAGTCTCCCAGGAAAGACATGTGACAACTGCTTAGGAGAGCCCTGCCCAACACTGGATGTCAATTCGTTACCATTCCCACCAACATGAGAAAACATGTTGCAAGAAAGATCTGGAGGATGCAACTGCCAGCTACCATGAAAACCTGCATTGCCTAGAGAACCCAATCTAAAACCAGAAGCATCAGGAGACTCTCCCAAGTAAGAGTGTTGTCTTTCCCAGAGTGATCCTGTAACAACAGGTGCTGATCCAACATGGTGGTCAATATGTGATGCTCTCAGCACATGAGCCGGTGACCTGGGAAAGCTGGGCATCTGTGGAAGACATGGAGCACAAGCACCATTAGCAAATGATGGTGTTTTCTGCCAAACCACGGTATTTGATGGAGATTGCTGACGCAAGTTTGAGCTGTTCCACATATGATAAAGCTGATGGTTGGGAAGGCTTCCATTTCCTGACGGGCGAAATTCCAAAATAAAACAAAATTTCATAAACCGACATTCAAGTATAGAATTATAAATCACATCAAGATATCAATTCAGCCTATACTGCCCAGCTTCTACTACTTACAAGTAGAAAGACCGACTCCAAGAGAACCAATACAAAGATTGAAATTGGAATGAGTAATCTCTGATATTTAGATGTGCAAGTCTACGTTTATTTAAATCAATAATAATTATTGCAAGGTTTTGAATTCTTAGGATGCCGTTTGAAGTAGAACAATAGGTTTAACCTTTGCAATAAATTCATCCATTCCTGTCAGAATTTTCTATAGACAAGAAACCAGTCTCAAGCTGTTGCAAACAAAATATGATTATCAATGAAGCTGTTTTAGCACATTAAACTTACCTCCTGAATTAAATTCTGATAAGTTCCCAGTGGAGCTCATTCCCTGAATGTGCCTGCTGTCAGATGCTTCTGTGGATCCAGTTCCAATATTGGCGGCCATTTTAATGGTGTTTGACAAATTGTAAGGACTACCATTAGCTAAACCATCACGATACTCGGGTAAAGAATGAGGGTGGAATCTTGGAATGGAAGCAAACTTCATTGCATCGGCAATGTTACTGGACTCACAAACACCAGATACTTTTCCAGCATATGCCCCTCTCGCAGTCTTGGAAATGTTAGAATTCACGTGAGAAAATGTGTTATCAATGAAAGCATTCAAAGGCAGCTGTGATGCAGATTGAAATCTTTGATTGTATCCATTTTCCAATCGACCATCAGATGCAATAACTCCAGAAGACACTCCTGTAAATTATGTCTGGTGAGAGCAAAACATCTTAGCTTCCTAAGGAAAAAAGATAAGTAAAAAGAAGACAAAATCATACCCTTCTGCCTTAAGAATAAGATGTCATTGAGATTATGACCAAGATCGGCTTCATCTTGTCCCTTTTGAGACGGCTGCATCATACTACAAAAGCAGGATTTCCGTCATTTTTATAATCAGTGACATTTTAATAGAACCTTTAAAGTGATTTTTTTCCATTAAGATTATTGATAACAACTTTACCCTGTTAACCACAACCGCTAAAAGCGAGAATACTATCTAACATGACAAGAATAAATATGCAGACTCTAAAGAAACTCTTCATCTACAGCTAAGATAAGCAAACTAAAAAAGTAGAAAAGTCAAAAGGTTACTGAAAGAAGAAGAAGAAGAAGAAAATGTAAATTCAGAAATTAATAAAAAGGGGTAGTAGCCACCTTGTTGCAATCCTAGGATGGCCAGGTTCAAGCTTGATGTGCTTCCCAGCAATGCAGATTCCATTCAATGCACGGAGAGAAGCTTCCGCACTTCGAGCATCATAAAATTCAATATATTTGATATGATTCATTTCTGGATATTCATAGATCTGCAATAACAGGCATAACATTTAAGGAGCTGGTTTCGTCTTTTGATATATAATCAACAAAAATGGATGAAAACCAAAATCAATAATTTACTTCTTTGATTTCTCCATAAAACCCAAAAATATGTTTTAGCTCATCATTCAAAACAGATGGATCAAGGGCAGATATCATCAGTGTGCCATGGCCAATATCCTTCTCTGAAACATTGCCCTAACATGTCATTAAGTTGAGATATATCAATAAGTGTAACATGAAAATAGGAACCCAGAGCAATTGAACAAGGAAAGCACATAGCAGTAGTACTAGAAGATGCTAAGAAGAACAACAAAAACACTGACTTTAACCAAATAAATAATTATAATAATGGAAAAGGAATTATGCATACATGAGAAGTTACTAACAAAGTAAGATGATACCTTTGGAATTGAATAGTGTATATCAAGTTTCCTAGATCTCAATGACCTATTTTGAAGGGCTTTCATTGCATTTTGTGCGGCCCTTAGGTCATAATAAGAAACCATAACAAACCCACGATGCTTGCAGGCAGTATAAATGGTTCGGATATCTCCATATTGCTGCAAAAACAAACAAAATACCACTTATATGTGACTATAACTGGTATGCAGCACTTAATTTAAATTCTGATATAGCATCTAACATTGTAAAAGAATAAAGAGTTGAGGTTCACCTCAAAGAGAGCCTTTAGCTCTGAGTCTTCTACATTGCTGATAATGTTTCTAACAAAAAGTGTTCTAGAAGATTGTTCACCAAAAGGACTTTTGCCTTTAGAACCCCCAAAGTAACCAGGATCTCCATCCAAACCATTGATTCTTTTTCCTGAAACTAGAAGTTCATCTCCTTCCAACTCCATGCCTCCACCACTGCTAAACAAATCAAAATCTTCAAAATCATCACTTGTTCTTGCATGAGTACTGTTTCCTAAATCATCAGTGACGCCAGAAAACAGATCATCTTCATCAGGAAGGAGATCCCCTATAGTGTCAGCCTCAATTTCTTCAAGAGATTTGTATGGTTCTTCCTCACGAAGAGAACCAGCAGTAATGTTCTGATCAGACAGAACACCATTTCCCAATAACCTCACTGCACCAAGATATGCATATACACACTTAATCTTAGTGATATGTGAGGACACAATTGAAAGAAACTAAAAACATGTATCATATTAACACAACAGATACTTGCATCTAAAGTATAAGAAAAATTAAAAGGTATGATACATGTGTCCAACTATCTTAGAATGCATAAAACAAATTCTTACACTTTTGGCTAAATAAGTCTGACAGTGAGCTTGAGAATAGACTACTTTCACGTGAACCAGCATTTGTGACAATCTTGTTCCCAATTAAACCATACGAGCTAGATGCTGGCTGCCTATGCACATCTGACCATGATCTTGGATGAAAATTCGGGGATTCCTTTGAATCCTTCAGCAAATCTACAATGCCAGTTTCCCCACCAAAGTGTAGGTTTCCTGGAATTTCCCCAGATAGACCAGTCTGTGACATTGGCAAGCCTGTTTTTGCATTTCTTTCGAGAGTTGATGAAGCATTCAAAATGCTTCCATGTGAAGCTGCCATTTCACTCTTTCCTGAAATTTTGAACATGGAACTTTCTTTATCCAGAAATTAATTACACGTTCGTTAAATGAATTGGTTATTTATGGAACAGGTTAAACGAACACGAATATGGATACACACAGATATAACATTATTACTACACCCAATATCAGCATGATAAAAACAGTAAAATTGTTGTAACATCCACAAAAGACAGAGTATATAAGCTTCAATCCAGCAGAGCAAAGCTTCAAAATTCATAAAACCACCGTTAATTACCCCAGCTTTACCACAATAAGAAAGTTGCAAGATATGGTGTTGAATTATACATGCACTAATTTATTAAAGCGTGCAGCAAATAGGTTTTAACCACAAACGTATGAACTTCAGATGAAGTCAATTACTCATATTAAAAGTAATGGCAACACTGACGAGCAACAGTCACTACTCAAGGGGTAAAATAAATCTGTGTATTGTTTTCAGCAGCAGAAGGCGACATAGGTATGATTTAGACAAACTAAAATGACATCTATTAACACTACTCCCCACTAAATGAAATAAATGATGCTAGTTAGCCACATCCATAATTATTTATGTTAAATAGAATAAAACATTTATATGATATTGGACAAAGAAAGTAAGAGTATTATCATGAATTCAAAAGTTCAAAAATGGAAAGCACAACTGTGTTTCAATTAAGACTAGAGAAATGTCAGATAAGGTACACACAAAAATATGGAAAATAATAAATTAACACATCCAAAATCAAATTGATAGCAACTTGTCATTTTCTATACTGAAATATGAGACAGTGATCACGGTCTGAATCTTAACTTTATGTTAGTCGATATATTTGGGGCATTAATGTTACAATTGGTAGTACACAGGCAAACCGTAAACCAGCACAGCATATTTGTATTTTTAACAAATAATGAATTGATTGACCTCACCTTGTGGATAATCATCATGGATGGATTTTGGGTTCCGTAGTCCAGCATTCCTCTGCACATGAAAAGTTCAAGACATGTTGAGAGAAAGGCAAAAGCATTGAGGTTACAGAGTACAGCAGGAGATTGAGAAGTCAGTTAACATTTTTGTAAAAGAAATGCGAAATCATAGACTGTAGATGTGATAAAATGATACAATTTGATGAAACCGTGATGAAACATTTAGGATAATAATAATTACCTCAGAAGCATAGGAAACATCATCATAAAGGTGGGATGAAGCAGTAACACCCCTCTGGTTCATTACTTCAAAAGGCATCCTATAGCTTGTCCAGAAAAATATAGAAAGAGAAATATTACAAAAAAGTTCCTCACTTGCTAGCTTTGTTGAGCTCTACTCCTTGTCATCATCTGTTGAAAATTCAATATCATTTGCTTGACAGAGGTAAGAATAGATAACAATAAATATAAATATGGCATATCATATAAAAAGTGCCATTGGCATAAACAAAACATGAGGTCATTTCTCACCCAAAAAGTATCATCTATATTAGACCTCTACTAACATCAACCCATACCCCCAAAACAAAAAAGGAAAGGAGACAAAAAATACTAAAGAAACCCTACTAGAGACCTCTCTTCATAGATTCAATTGCAAAATTCAAAGAGATTAGTTTAAAACTAGGACAAATATAGTTGCATCTTCAACTAAACACTACCAGAATAAAAGTACAGCACAGAAAGATATTAAGAAAAAAGGTCGTTGTTTACCTACCAATGACCTAATAGGTTCAACCATTTGGTTACCAAAAAAAATGTAGAAATTGAAACAAAATCATTCTTAGAAATTAGCCAAATTTCAACTCAACAACCAAAAAAAATCCTCTAGCTGAAGCTTAAAATGCTCTGCCTCGGTTCTGTCACGAAATCAGATAGAAAGAGAGTGAATTTCACAGAGAAAGTCTTAAGAATCAACAGATCAAGAGCAAAAAAACCAAAATTTCATATCTGAACATTAACAGATCAAAAACATGAAAATTAAGTGATTCTAATCTGATCATAAACACATAACAAGTAGCATCAAAATTAAAAACTAATTTAAAAGAGAAACACACACATAAACACACCAACCACCACAAAAACGAAAAAGCATAAATATTTTGAAGCTAATAAATTCGCACCTATATCAATTTGAACAAAACCAAGCTAGCAGAAAACTCCAAAAATCTTTCTTATCTCGGTTGCACCATAAAATTCAGCAAAATCCTCTTCTAGAAACTCGAGAAGAATATAAATTGCAAAAAAAGAACAAAAACAAAACTGAATCTTGTAAACGGTCTACAGCATAAGGAATTCAGAAACAATAGATCCTAGGTTGTTTTCTGCAACAAAAACCTCTTTCCCACCACATTGCTATTTCATATATATTCAATCAAAAAGAAAAGGAAAACGCAAATTTATTTAGAGATTAAAGATTGTTTATCGAAAGGTAGAGGCAAAAAATCAGAATTAAGAAGTTGAAGAGGGATAAAATTGATTTTTTTCCGGCAACGGAAAGAGTAGAGGCGAATCTCCGGCGAGGTTACGCTCGCCGGTCGCTCTCTGGTTTGGTTTGGAGAGAAAATCAGACAAGAGAAAGAGAAGAACAGAGGATTTTTTTAGTTTGTTTGACGGAGAAAGAAAGAGAAAGAAAGAAAGAAAGGTGCGTTAGTTGGCTTTCAAATGCGATCACATTAAAATTATAAAATAATAATAATAATAATAATAATATGAATATTTATTAAATGAATGAAGAGAATAAATAGGCACAGAGATAGTGTGTCTGGATTGTAAACCTTTGTAATAATTAATATAATAATAATTTTTTCAAAACCAACAACAATAATAATAATAATAATAATAATTTTAAACATTTTTCTGGTCAGAAAACAGAAAACAGTAATTATGAACATTTTTTTCTTTCAGTTTCTTTGTATGTACAATGGCATATACGCTGAATCAAATCACATGTCACACGTCCTTCTTTATTAAAAACTAGTGATATGTTAAGAAATAAAGTAATAGTTACATTTTTTTATTAAAATTAAAATAGTTGTTACTAAAGAAACAGAGATAAGAACAAATGACTGGTTATTCTTATTATCAAAATAAATAAATACATAAAAGAGGTAAGAGCAAATGAATTCAGATAAGTTTAATATTTTTCATCTCAATTTTTTTTAAATTTAGTTTAAGATGGAAGATATCTTTTTATTGGATATTTTTTGGGGGATAGATGATATTTTGAGTTTAATATGGAAGGTAAAGTGCAAATGACAAAATGTTAGGGGAACACAATAGTTGTACACACGGCACAAAATAATAGAGATTATTGATTCCTATATTCACTGCATAAAGAAAGGTGTCTTGAGAAAGAAAAAAAAAAAAAAAACTCTTATTTCTATCTTTTACACAAGCTATTGTAATTTTTGTTTTGAATCATTTATAATTTATTTAATCTAAAATAGGTGGTGGAGATGTGTGTAAGATAAGGATGTTTTGGATAAAGACAATACATGTAAAAAATGTCAACAATTATCCTAATATGCAAAAGAAGTTATTTCTCAAAAAAAAAAATGTCTAAAAGAAGTTGCATCCTAAAACCAATAAGGGTAGGCAGAACTAAAACGCGATTTGTGAGTTCATCTTTCATTAAAAAATATAGGGAAAAGTGTCAAAATAATATATCATAATAATAAATATGATTCTTCATTTTCTTTCAATTATGTTAATAATTATCGTTTTAATTAATAGTGCATTAATGGAAATAAAAAAAGGTTAAATAAAGTTTTAATTTTTATAAAATCTCACTATTTTATTTTTTGTCTTTAGAAAAAATTTCATCGACTTTTAAATTGTTAATTTTTTTTAGTCTCTAATTTTAAATTATTTACTGTGTATTATTTGAATTTTTGTACTAATATTTATTATATGTTTAACAACTTGCTTGCAAAAAATATAATTTTTTAACAAATGATTAATTAAATATAAATTTTTAAATTTTTTTCACTTAAAAATTTATATTTAATTTTTCGTTTGCTAAATAAATTCTAAATTTTTTTGAATGATTTTCTTATAATGTCATAAACATTACTATAAA
>JBBPBR010000004.1:69232531-69266823 GCA_037974775.1 Cicer pinnatifidum
AACATTCAGATAAATACTAATGTAAAGATGTTATAATCACACTAAATTACTTATTTTAAATAAGACTTTAATAATTTATAATTTGACTAAAATGTAAATATATATATCCTCCACACACTATTTGGAGACATTAATTTAGTTCAGATGTAAATTTATAATTCTGTTTTCTTATATATAAATGTAAGTAAATTATAACATAGATTATTCACTGCAAATTATTATTTAAAAAATATATAATTTTAATGATCATATATTTTATATAAATACTTGTTAATTATTTTTATAATTGAAATAACGACGTAAATAATACAATCAATTCAATAAAAATAAAAATATTTTTTTATAGTAAATAGACATTATTTTAATTAACTTTTTATTGTTAAAAATTAAAATGAGTTTATGAAAAATATCATTCGATTACTGTAATTTTGAATAATTGTGTAGTAACGTTGGGTTGATGATTTGTTAACTAGACACAATCTCTGGAAAAATGAGGAGTTTAATTGATGGTAGAAGCAAGAGTAATAATAGTTCAATCATAAATGAATACTAACAAAAGGATGAAGCTCTATTAGTTAAGGGGCGGCACAAGATTACGTCAACACGTGAACTTCATCAATTACACTCAACTTGATCATAAATTTTCAGTTGGACCAAGCCTGTAGGCCACGAATTCAATTAGCTCGATTTTAAAAATGATGGGACTACGAGAATAAATCTTTTACGAAGTACTACTATTGTCTTGCCTTTTTATAAAATTAGTTTATCGTTGGTTTAAATGGGAGTTGCAAAGTCAGGAATCATTTAAATGAGCATGTATATACTACTCTCTTGAGTCTATTCGGTCTTAAATATATATATAGAAAAAAATTATATTTGACAATTTTAAATAAAGACAAAATTAATTAGTTTTACTATATTTAACACTATAATTTTTATAATATTATTTAACTAAGGTAAGTTTTAATTTTCAATAATTTATGGAACAAAATCCTATATCAATGGTAATTTAGATTATGCAATGACTTTCCTTTTTTATTAATTTAAGAAAATTAAACGAAATCAACTATTTTGTTTAAAGAGTGCAACTTTTTTTGTCTATAAAATATCAGTAAAGTGGTTGAACTTATCTTGTAATTTCAAGAAATAGAATTCAAATTCTTTTGAGATCAATTGTAAAAGGACTTATAATATTACTTCAATTATTAATTAAAAATCTTAGTCAAGCTAGTGAATCAAACCAACATTTAAAGTGTAATTTGTTAGAGAGATAAAGTGAGAAGGAAAAAGTAAATAAATGAGTGTGTATAAATATAAAAAGGTGAGAAATATAAATAATTGTAAATATAGTTTGGTACTACCTCCAAACTTAATTAATTATAAACAAAATAATTAATATATATTAAGAATTATGATCAAATATTCTATTAAATTTTGTTTTGATGCAATCGAAAAAATAAGTATATTTTCTAAACTATCTCTATTTTTATTTATTTTTACATGAAAACTTATTATATTTATTTTAATAATACGGTATTAAATAGGATAAAATTAGTTAAATTTTGATTCATGAATTATGATTCTTTGAGAGTGATTTTTTTTTTTAAAAAAAAAACTTATTTGAAACCAATGACAGACCAGTCTTAAACGAGGAAACTGCACATGCAAAAGCAGAAGCACAAGATGAAAACACAGTTCCATTTTGATGGATCCGCGAGGGCAAGCCACGTGAAGAGAGAGTAGTAGATAATGAAATCAAACTAATCAATCACTTCCATTTTAGTGGTCCCCGCTAAGGAGGTGGAACACTTCAACTATTTATTTATCTATTTCTTCCTCTTGTTTATTGCAATTATTCCTTGTAATAATAATAATATATTTATAATTTTTAAACAACAATTCTACACTTTTTTTTTATATCATCAATTTATCATATAATAATACCATTCTCTTTATTTCTTTTTTATTTTATATGTCAATGAAGTGTGTGGATGTCTACGACACATAGTCATAATGTACCAGATGGATGGACTAGTTGGATTGTTGCGGGAAGGAACCGGCGCCACAATGCCACATACTGAGTTAGGCAGAGTATTTCGTAAGTAATTCTATTAGTTGTATTAATAATGTGGCATGTTTCTTTTAAAAAATAATATTAATGTGGCATGTCTCCTAATTAATTAAGTAGTTATGCCGAGTTCCTGTTTAAAAATGTAGTTAAAATGGACAAATAGGTATGAATGAGCAAAATGGGTTGATAGATTATGAATTTCAACCATAAACAAAGATCCCAAACTAATAGTAATTGTTTTTTAGAAAGAAAAAAAGTGGATAACTGAATAGTGACAAGGATTGAGAGGGGAGAAGTGGTAAACACGTTCTGAAATTGAAACCAAAGCATCAGCGACCTGCAATCCTTTTGTAACTAGTCTTCGACAGATTATTGACATTTTGACTACTTACACTTTATTGTCTTTTACGCTTTTCTTTACCTTTTTACTTTATAAAAAAATAAAAATTCATATGGACTTGGTCTTGTTTACAATGTTTTTATTTTATTTTCCTTTGTAAATTATACTGCAATTTATATATATTAAAAAACGTATTTCAAAAAAACAATTTATCTTTAAATATAACTTCATTTCAAATGGCTAGTTGGTAAATAACATATGTATTTAGATTAATTATGATTTAGATATATACTTTTTTATATTTTGTTACGGAGTGGTATATATATATATGCACGCTTAGTTCTTACTTGTCATATCTTGAAACATTTAATATAATAAATTAAAGTTATATTTAAAAAAGTTATAATAAATATATTTATTAAGCTAAAATAAAACTTACATTTAAATATGATATAGTATTTAATATAATTATGATAGATAAGAATAAGAATGCAAGGTGCCAAAAGTGTATAGTACCCGTCTTGTTCAGGCCAACATGCCTTTTCCATGTGTCTGTCTTTCTGTTCTTCTGCGATTGAGTGTATGTGTGTATGATCATACTGCAATACGTGCTGCACTGTTTCACATTTCAAGATTCTTTAGAACACCTTGAGTTGCGCGCAATGCTATCACAAAATATCAAAATTTTCCCGCCCCTGTCCATTCAGTCAGAGAAACTTCCACTACGTGCCAAAACAGATTCAAAGTCTCCAATAAATTCTTCTTAATCTATAATCACTTCTTATAAGTTATAACAATGAATGAAAATCGTTTAAGTTTTTTTTTAAACTTTATTTTATGTATTCATAAATACAATAATAAAAATAGAAAATTTATTTTAATAAATTAATTATTTATAAAAAAATATTACTGTCAAATATTAAATATTGATATATTATATATTAAATATTTTATTATATCATTTTAAATTTATATAATTATTTTAAAGTTGATTGTATGATATAGAAAATTGATTATTTTTTTTATTAAATATTATTGTAAAAATGTCTTAAAATGACAATATAACCGTTAAATACTTATATTGATTTCCAAATAAACTACAATTTTTTATGGAGTCCTTTTGCTGTTTGATTGAAGGCATATATGTATTTCCACCTCATCAAAGAGGCCTATGCCATGCCCATGTTTCTTTAAATAAATTAAGACTCAAATCCTTTTCGAGTTTCTCTCCATATTCTAACACATTTTTAAATTATTCAGGCGTATTTAACGGAAAACCACAATTTGGTTGACCAATCCAAAGATATACTAAAAGGTGAACTTTCAAAAAATTTCAAAAGACTATTTAGTGGTATAGGTAGGGTAACATGTCACCAAAAATAATCATCAATTTAATAACATATTTTTATGTAATTTAAATATAGTAATTTACATTAATTTTTAATATATTTAAATGTATTATTATAAAATGAAGTTTAAATAAATGTTAATATAAAATTAAGTTCTTTAAAATATCATGTTAGATATTAAAATAGAACATAATTTCAATAATTTATTAACTTGATAATTTATCTAAATACATATTTAATTATATATTTGAAGATTTTAATAAAAAATATGTTTTTAAGTAGATTAAGAAGTCTTATATGCTTTTAATTATAAACTTCTTTTTAAAAAAAAAATCATAAGATTTCTCAAAAAGTCAGACCCAAATCTAAAAATAAATTTATTAAAATGTTAGGTTTGCTTTTTTTTCTTTTCATTCTACTATAATCAAAACTTGCAAATACTGATTTGACGTAGTCTATTTTAAACCACCACATTATGTTTGCTAAAAGGGCAATTTGTTACCATATTAAATATTTATATTGGTCACAACTTATGGTTACAAAACAAGCTTGAAACTTTATTATAAAGCAAAATATGTGTCTCTATAAACTATGTTAGAACTTTATTTCTATTTAAATTTGCACTTTGATTTTTCTCAATACTCTCCATATTGCTAATCTCTAGTGATTGGTGCGATTATAAATGGTAAGTGACTTGATCGAAATACTACCGCCTTTATTGCAACATCCAATACTCTTAATATATAGACCAAAAGTGGGTAGACTTATCATCAAAATTATGAAATAGTATCAAAACCTATCCTACATTTATTGTTTATTTCTCACCTCAATTGCCTTATGTCTATAGTCACCTTAATTGAGGGATTTGAGCTCCCTTCAATGTAAGCACACACGTGACATTTTCGTTGTGTTGGATGTAATAGGTATATTTTACGTCTTAATTGTGGTCCATCTAAAATTAAGTTATTCTTATATGGTCTCCAAATTAAACGTATAATATTAAAGCACACATACAAAAGAGACATTTTTTAAATATCACAAAAAAGTAAAATCATTTTTTTTATTATTAGAAAAAATGTCTCTTTTGTTTGTGTTTAAAATTTTGCATTTAGTCGTGTAACCATATAAGATTTACTCTCTACAATCTCCTTAATTGTAAAAAGTGATTATATTTAGACATCCTGAATTTTTCAACACTCATTCAATAGATAATTTTCTCGTATCCTATAATATCACACTAACATATCACATATATAACTCGAGTTTCTCTATCTCTCAATGATACTTTTGTCATGTCGGATGTGAGAGAGTAGATTTGGTTTGACAAGTTAATGATGTGAGTTTGATTTAGGTTATTTTTCTTTGCGAACATTTAAACCCCAACATCAAAGGCATATAGTGATCATAATATGGCGATTCAAATAATTTATAAGACATGCTAGTTGGATAAGATGGACAATTTAGTCAAGATATGCGCAAGTTTTTTTGAATTTTGTTTCTTTTCTTCTAGTTTTCGATGTTTTGTTTGATACAAGACTAGACACTTGTTTGGTTTAGAGTTTAATTTACAATATCAAGTCTCATAATTGTATTTGTTACAATTTCAAGCTAGAAATTCAAACTTCTCTTTCGCTATGCGACGAAGTTTACCTAATCACCAAATTGTTCGAGTGATAGTGTATCAATAATTTTCATAAAACTACAAATTCAAGTTTCTTAGTGACCACGTTTCTCAAAATTCAAAATCCAAACACAGGCTAAGATTACTGAAGTGATTTGTTTCACTTTATGTTTAATGTATGCTTGGTCACCAATAAGCTAGCTTATAGCTTATGTAATTAACTTATAAGTTTGTTTGATCAAATTAGACGTGCTTCGTTAACAAACTTTTCACACTTGCTTATAGCTTTTTTTAGATGTTATTTTAACTAGCATTTGATCTTATAACTTATAAATTTTTATATTTTTCTCTCGTTTATAACTTTATTATTTTCATTTAATTACTATTTTATCTTTACGTAAAACAAAACAATTATCCCACTAACTACTCACTTTTGTTGGACATTTCTTCTTATCTAGTACTCCCTCATTCATTATTTGTTTGGTGAATAATTCTAAGGATGCTCAATTTTTTTTTTCTTTTTGGATCGATAGATACTCAAATGATTATATTGTAGAAGATTGATCATGTTCAATCATACAAAATACCACTATCTAAAAAAATATATGAATCCCAAACCAAAATAACAGAATAATCCCAAAACATTTGCATATATTTTAAATTAAATAATTATATACTTTTATGTCATTTTACAATTCCAGCAACTAAATTTATCAAATATTTTATTTTCATCAATTAATTTTACAACAATAAATTATCAATTATCATCTTTAAACTAGCACTTCACATCAACTCTTCAGTTATTTACTGACTTATAGTTTAGTTTTATCATACAATCTATGTCATAATAGCGTGACTTTCAGTCTATGTCATAATTGCGTGTCGTGGTCTAATTTGAGGATTTGCTAGGTGACATAGCGTATACTATTAATAGAGCCAGTGACAGTGTTGTCTTTTTTCAATTTGACGCTGTTATGCATTTAGTTGTGCCCAGTATTAATGGATCTCTAAGCTGTTGACCAAGAAAAAAAGTTAGAAGACCAGTCGAAACTCTCAATTTTAGACCTGAGTCGGGGAATTCTGTCATTAAACTTCTAAGTTACAAGCACACAAAAAATATAAGCACTGCAAAAAACAAATTTGAATTCGAATATATTTATACAAGTATATAAGGTACACTTCCTTGCCTTGCATAGGCTACAACAACCTTTAAAGATGGAGTAATAGATATCAAAACAGCTAACAAGTCCAAGAAAAGTGGCTAATTTCTAATCATAGCAATATATATACACTAAATGGTTGTTTTATCATTCTTCTTAACCTCTTTCTTTCGCTTCCTCTCATATTGACGATCTTTAACTTTTAAATCATTAGAAAAGGTCCTCAACAAGCCAGATAGATGTTCATTTCGATGCGCTGAACCAATATATATATATATATATACAATTAATTTGGTAATTAAAAAAAATACATATAAACGATATAATTAATAACAGAGCCAATGCCAAAACATTATTAAAAAAAAGCAAATACGACGATACTAACCGCATAGTATGACATCTTCCAGATTTACAGATTTACGATTTGCATGCTGTGCGAAGAGTTGAAGATCCTTAGCTAACCGTTCTACTCACCGAAATATTGATTCAATCTCATTATTTAACTCAACATTATGAAAAAACCGAAACTATACTTAATTAATTCATCAAATTGTAAATATAAGCTTTGGTAAGGGAAATTATTTCATACACGTTGTAATCATAGGAATGTTAATTTAAAGTACCGGAAGAAAAATTATAAGTGTATAATTTACCGGTGTACTTGAAGGCCAAATCAGCTACGCAAGCGACAACGACTTTTGATACTTCCATGCCGTTTTTGCTCGCTGCGAATCGCAAACGATAATTAGAAACTTGAATCTTCCACAATTTCTCCGTACAAAAATGAAGGAAAAAAATCAAGAAAAGTAAGAGTGAGAGGAATTGAATTGAACCTTGAGATTCGGCGATAGAAATTGCGGAGAGTCTGAATCTGTCTCGTAAGAGCTTCATTTCCAAATCGTTTTCAACTTCGCTGCTTCCACTTCCCCCCACCGCTTCCATTTCCTTTTCCTGGTTTTCAGATCTATGGAGGGAAAATCAAATCTCGCTATAAAAATGTTAACCTCCATGAGCCCAATTCTTTATATGGCCGGTCCATCACAACTTTTTAATCCAATTTAAGTACGGGCTTTTCTCATATTAATAATTGAGGTACTATTGGCACCTCCTTTTATGTTAGTACACGTTACAAAGTTTCTTCAGTTTTTCATACATCTTTCTTGTTAATGTTTCTATCTACTCCCTCCGTCACACACTATAATTCATTTTGACAATCACAAATTAAGAAATATAGTTATTTTATAAAAAAGAAATTATGGATTATTTTATAAAATACTTCATTCAAAATCATAAATAAAATTAAATAATAATATGTAGACACCTCATATATAAAAATATTCATTTGACACATTTATCATTTGTGATGATTGATAGTGGTCAATCGACAATAGTCGATGATAAATTCTAACGGTGTTAGGATAGTGGACCGTCTCCCACCACAATTGATATTATTAATTTATAAATAAATAATTTTTAAAAGATTAATAAAATAATTTTTATATATTAAAACTTTTTTTGAGTGTCTCTCCTATGTAAAATGTTCACCAAAAATTGCTCCAAAAGTTAACTTCACATTTTTAGGAAAAGTAATTGACTTTGTTTACTACTGTCAAAATAATAGAAAGAACGATTTTTCTTTAAATTTTTTTTATAGGAACTTGTTTCTTGAAAATAAAAGAATTATTGAAAAATAAAATTTTAATTAGTTTAAGAATATTTGATGAATAATAGTATTATATTAAATAAAGTAAAATTAATTAAGTTTTTCTTATATTTAAAACAAAATATTGTGATATTTTTACTTATAATTGAAATTGGAGGGAATATGTTTTTAATAATGATATGAAAAAAAAGAAATTAATAAAATTAGAAAAAAAGTAATAGAGTAATAGCATAATAAATATTAAAGGACACGATAACTATAAACATTGATAATGGGGGGAGCTGAGGAATATTTCTTAACTTTTTGTATAAACTATTCATATACATTAATATTTTATGGGTATTGTCATTTAATATAAAACAATTAATAAGAAAAAGAAAAATATACAAAAATAAAGGATTTGACCACTTAATCATGAACTAACTATTCATAAATGAGTAATTATAAATTTTTAACATTTACTTTATATATATATTTTTTTCTATTTATCACAAATATCTCTAACAATAATCACTATTTCATTTATTTTAATAATTAGTACATATTTACGTTGATCTATAAAAATTACGGGAAGTGACGGACTCGGCTCTTACGATTGCAGCCCTTAGAGCATCTCCAACGGTAGCAAAAATGAGTTCGTCCGCCAGCGTGTAATTACATAACTTCCAGTTTTTTGTGGGTTCACCGTTGGAGTTGTGCCAATGTGTCATCACGGTACTGTCAGGAAGGAACGGTGCTTCATAGCAGTTAACTTTTATTAATTTATTAATAATAATAAATTTATCATTTTTTATTAATTTATAGTCGTTAACTTCTTTTTAATTTATTAAATAATAATAATTTTGTAACAATTAACTTTTTTTAGTTAATATAGGACTGTTAGCCTTTTTTTTTCCTTTAATTAACTATTGTTAGCTCATTAATATGAACAATTTGTTACTCATACTTTTTCTTCACAATTTTTGTTACAGAAGTTTATCTAAGTTTTTATTAACGGTACTTTTTTTATTTATTTTTCCATTTTATTATTTCAAACAAAAATTATTTGTGCCAAATGAATCCAAATCAAAATAATCTTCAACAATCTTGGTTGCATTTTATTTTAATTTTAAATTAAAATAATGTATAATAATATTAATTAGAATATTTAAATTAATATTTTAAGTTATAATAAAATTAAATATAAATAAAATATTAATGTATAAATTAAAATTATGAGATATATTATGGTTTTTTAAAAATTAAAATTGATTCAAGGTGACGTGACATAGTAGAACCTATTTAAATGGAATTCATAATTGGAATAAAAAATGAATGAGTTCCTTTAACATGATGTGGCACAGTGGACTCCATCTAAAAAATTCATTTTGAGTTCACCTTTGTAGATGCTTTTACGATTAGGTATTCATTGAGAGATATTCCATGAATAGAGTGTTTAAATTCAATGATCAACCAAATCCCCAAACGTATGAAGTGGCTGACAGCTTGCCAGCTAGGAACCGAAATTCGCACTGTAGTTATTTTCAACCGCGTTATCAATATTCATGAATATTTATAAATATGAATTCATTGAATAAAATTTGCTATAAATTCATTAAATAAATAATATAATTTTAATTTATATATTAATATTTAATTTTATTATATTTTAAAATATTAATTTAAATATTTTAATAATATTATTATATATTATTTTAATTTTAATTATAAATAAAATAAAATAAAATTTAATTTTTTATAAAAATAATAAAAAAATTAATAATCATAAAATTATTGTTATTAATAAATTAAAAAGAAACCAATAATCATAAATTAATAAAAAAAGACAACGATCGTAACTTTATTATTATTATTATTATTATTATTAATTTATAATAAATTAATAAAAAAATAATAATTATAAATTTATTATTATTAAAAATTCACGTATTTAAAAAAAATGTGCAAGACAAACGGACTTGGTTGAGTCGCACTCAACTTAGCTTAGTCACATGAGTTACATTACTGAAAGAGAGCCAAAAAGTGTACTATTTGTGGCTGTTTTCGACATTGTTACTTCCTCCTATAGTATAACTATTCAATTCCCACGAGGATGGCAACCTTATCATCACCGTTTTTTAATTCACCAATATCATCGAAACCATAAAACCGACAACGACATCTAACTTGTCATACTCTCTACTGTACACACATGCATACACATATCTATTCAACTAAACGACTAACAAATAAAAGTATAACGTCTTATTAATTGACATTTTTTTTGAGTGTGTTCTTGGTTGCTTAGTTACGGTTACTTCAATGGATATTAGTGGTGTATGGATTTTACTCTTCTTCGTTGGGTTTATCCATTCCTCGGAATCCAAATACATTGCATACAACACTACCTCAACCATTGTTCCTGGGAAGCTCAATGTTCACTTGGTCCCTCACACTCACGACGATGTTGGATGGTTGAAAACCATAGACCAGTACTATGTTGGTTCCAACAACTCCATTCAGGTCAATGATTATCCCTTTCTTTCTCTTTATAACTCAATTGAATTCGGTGATTTTGAATTTGTTTTAATGATATTTGTTGGAAATGCAGGGAGCTTGTGTTCAAAATGTGCTAGATTCACTTATACCGGCCTTGTTGGCAGATAAGAATCGCAAGTTCATTTATGTTGAACAGGCAAGATTACTATGCATTCAATATTGCAATGCAATCTTCTATTTCCTTACTCGTATATTAATACTTAATAAAAATGCTATTGGTACCATTTTTTATTTTAATTTCTCTTCATAAAACATGATTTTAGTTAGGTGTGGAAGGTATATTATTTTGTCCCTTTCAGAACATTTTTTATACTAGACTATTTATGTATACTACTCATCTTCATAGTGCTGATTAATTAAGAAGATAAATAAATATGGGGAATAACAGGGAACAAAATTGAAGTCATAATTGAATGTAACTACCTACTCGAAATAATTGAAGCCATAAGCCCTAAGTCAGTTGTTTGCATGAATGATGAAGTTATAAATGTTCATTGCTTGTATTTTATTGCAGGCATTCTTCCAGCGTTGGTGGAGAGAGCAGAGTGAGGTTGTCCAGAAAACAGTCAAGCAGCTGGTCAACTCTGGTCAATTGGAGTTCATGTATTCATCCATTTCATCTTTCTGCATACAAAAGAGTGTGCTTGGTTGAGTAGGTTGAAATGGAAAATGGAGATGTCAAAATTTGTAACTTATCTACTTTTTCACTCCATCAAATCAACCAAGCACACCTGTGATGTTAATTAAACTAATGGAAGTTAAAATATCAAGTATTTTTGTTTTTCCATTATTGTATGTATGGAAAATCTATGTAGCACCGATATTTCATATTGACGACTGTTTAGTGTTTGACACGTGCCGTTGACACATGTGGTTGTATTCAATCACTTCTATTTTTTTAAATTATTACTGATGTCTACGTATCAATGTCGGTGTCATATCCAGTATTGGGTGCTTCGTGTTGGAAAATTGATATGTGATCATTATCCATGTTCTTGATAGTAGTATAGTAGGATTCAATCTTCACTCCAGCTTGCATAAAATGATTGTTGAGATTTCTGATTGCAGAAATGGTGGTATGTGTATGCATGATGAGGCTGCTACACATTACATTGACATGATTGATCAGACAACCCTTGGACATCGATTCATCAAAGAAGAATTTGGTGTAACTCCAAGAATAGGATGGCAAATTGACCCATTTGGACATTCTGCAGTGCAGGCCTACTTGTTGGGAGCAGAGGTTACATTTTGTTAAATTATGTGCATAATATCAATTTGACCATGAAAATTGAAAAAAGAAATGGTTTTGAAGTTGATTTACCTATAGAGTCTCTTCATTTTTTCTGAATGCATTTGGTTTACTTGTATATTAAGCACCATCCTTGTTGGCATAGGTTGGATTTGATTCTTTATTCTTTGCACGGATTGACTATCAAGATAGAGCTAAGAGAAAAGATGAAAAAAGTCTTGAAGTTGTGTGGCAGGGCTCTAAGAGCTTTGGTTCATCTTCACAGGTGATTGATTCAAAGTGGTTTTTTATTTATGTTGATGTTGAATATAAAGTTATTGCATTTTCCATTTTCTTTTATCTCGGCCTCGCTCTGTTTCATTTCCTCATCCTAATATCCTTACAAATCCTTAAAATTGTCCATTGATATAGATATTTTCCGGCGCATTCCCTGAGAATTATGAACCTCCCAGTAATTTCTACTTTGAAGTAAACGACGATTCTCCAATAGTTCAGGTAGAATCTGAGTCAAATATTGCTTTAAGAGTTATTAGCTATTGATTGATGATACATGTTATGTAAACTTAAGTGTTTTTAACTTGAAGGACGATATCAATTTGTTTGACTACAATGTTCCTGAACGAGTAAATGAGTTTGTCTCAGCGGCATTGTCACAGGTATGTAATATTCATATGAAATGATCAAAGCTTTTTACTTTTTATTCATACATAAATTGTCATTCAAATGATCAAAGCTTTATCAGTCATAATTGGAAAAGGATTTGAGTCAACAACTCCAATGCCTAATCTGTCTCAGGCCAATATAACGCGCACAAATCATATAATGTGGACAATGGGGACGGATTTCAAGTACCAATATGCACATACCTGGTTTAGGCAACTGGACAAATTTATTCACTATGTTAATCAGGTATCTTATCTTCAACTCTTTGCTTAATACGAATTTTTCTTAACTTAATTTTTGTTTTTTATATGATATTCACTTCTTAGATAAATGACATAGTACTATATAGAAAGCCTAATTTTCCATACTCTATCTGCTAATAAATTTAAATCAAATTAAGCTTATTTCGCGAAGATTGCTTTGATGATATACTAATGAGCCAGACGGCTAATGCTTATTTAGGATGGACGGGTTCATGCCTTATACTCAACACCATCAATATATACTGATGCAAAACATGCTGCAAATGAAGCCTGGCCAATCAAGACCGACGACTACTTTCCGTGAGTTCCAAATTTAAAATGTGCAATACTATCATTCTTCTAACTTATTATTTCATATTTGGACCGTGTATTTATTAGGTATGCTGATCGGGTAAATGGCTACTGGACGGGGTATTTTACAAGTAGGCCTGCTCTCAAAGGTTATGTCAGATGGATGAGTGGCTACTACTTGGTAAGCCTTCTAATTATTGTTTGTTAGTTGAAGTAATTAATTATTTGATTAGATTTGAATAAACCTCTTATACTTAAGGGTAATCCCGAGCTCCTCTTTTTATCTGAAAACTATATGTGACTGAGCATTTTAATTAATTTATTCGACCTTGCATTCTGCTGGACTATTTCGGAATGTTATCCGAACTCCACAAATTGGCTGTTATTAACCTTCCATCTTGAAATAGGCAGCAAGGCAGTTGGAGTATTTCAAAGGGAAGAGTACTTCAGGTCCTAATACCGACTCTTTGGCTGATGCTTTGGCTATTGCTCAGCACCATGATGCGGTATCTGGTACATCAAAGCAGCATGTAGCTTTTGATTATGCGAAACGGCTTTCAATAGGTTACACAGAGGTGATACTTTTCTATATACATTATTTTTGAATTTTATTTTTATTGTCTTGCATATAAACTCAAGAAATGTTTTTCATTTTGGTGTCTAATTCAGGCCGAGAAAACTGTTGCAGCATCACTCGCTTGCTTGACAGAGGGAGCAACCAAAATAATTATCGTTTCAAAAGTGTCAAAATAATATATCATAATAATAAATATGATTCTTCATTTTCTTTCAATTATGTTAATAATTATCGTTTTAATTAATAGTGCATTAATAAATATCGTTTTAATTAATAGCTTATTTCGCGAAGATTGCTTTGATGATATACTAATGAGCCAGACGGCTAATGCTTATTTAGGATGGACGGGTTCATGCCTTATACTCAACACCATCAATATATACTGATGCAAAACATGCTGCAAATGAAGCCTGGCCAATCAAGACCGACGACTACTTTCCGTGAGTTCCAAATTTAAAATGTGCAATACTATCATTCTTCTAACTTATTATTTCATATTTGGACCGTGTATTTATTAGGTATGCTGATCGGGTAAATGGCTACTGGACGGGGTATTTTACAAGTAGGCCTGCTCTCAAAGGTTATGTCAGATGGATGAGTGGCTACTACTTGGTAAGCCTTCTAATTATTGTTTGTTAGTTGAAGTAATTAATTATTTGATTAGATTTGAATAAACCTCTTATACTTAAGGGTAATCCCGAGCTCCTCTTTTTATCTGAAAACTATATGTGACTGAGCATTTTAATTAATTTATTCGACCTTGCATTCTGCTGGACTATTTCGGAATGTTATCCGAACTCCACAAATTGGCTGTTATTAACCTTCCATCTTGAAATAGGCAGCAAGGCAGTTGGAGTATTTCAAAGGGAAGAGTACTTCAGGTCCTAATACCGACTCTTTGGCTGATGCTTTGGCTATTGCTCAGCACCATGATGCGGTATCTGGTACATCAAAGCAGCATGTAGCTTTTGATTATGCGAAACGGCTTTCAATAGGTTACACAGAGGTGATACTTTTCTATATACATTATTTTTGAATTTTATTTTTATTGTCTTGCATATAAACTCAAGAAATGTTTTTCATTTTGGTGTCTAATTCAGGCCGAGAAAACTGTTGCAGCATCACTCGCTTGCTTGACAGAGGGAGCAACCAAAACCGGCTGTGGAACTCCACAAGTTAAATTTCAACAGGCAAGTAGAACATGCAATATTCCTTCTAATTATTATCTCAGCCTAATTAATTAGCTAACTCTCTAACTAACAGTTCCCAATTGACACCTAACAACATAGTTTGAGAAGCGAAATTCTGAATACTTGATGCTGACATTGAGTTACCAGCCGTGCCTTTTTATTGTGACCATTGATTTTGATTAATATTATCTCCCTTTTGTCATTACAGTGTCCACTTCTTAACATAAGTTACTGTCCTGCATCAGAAGTTAACTTCTCGGATGGGAAAAATCTGGTGAGGAGCTATGACGTCTAATATTTTGCGTATCAGAATGCGAGACTATTATTTACTAAGATTTTCATTGATATATGTTGCTTTGTATGCTGTAGGTTGTCGTTGTTTACAACCCTCTCGGATGGAAAAGAGAGGATGTTATTAGGATTCCTGTGAGTTTCTTCCTTCAATCACCTTTCAATATCTCCATTCTTCTTATATTTTCTGGTCTAACTATGTAACATTGTATGATATATAAATATTATCCACTACATGCACCAGCATTTATTCAATACTTTACTTTTATGTGCCAATGTAATGACATCAAAGTGAAGCACTGTGAAGGATGTTTTGACCTTAATATGGAAAATCATAATGCACTTTTTAAGGAGAAAACACTTCCATCCTCAAATACTTATTTTGCCTGACATAGCTTGGTTATCAAACTTGTCACAGGTTGCCAATGAAAAGGTTGTTGTTCGGAATTCTAGCGGGAAAAAGGTCCAATCCCAGCTGCTGCCAATACCTGATGCTTTTCTTGGTTTAAGAAACTACCATGCTGCAGCATACCTAGGAATATCTCCAAGTGTAAACCCTAAATATTGGCTTGCATTTTCAGCTATTGTTCCCCCACTTGGTTTTAGCACTTACTATGTATCCAATGCCAAAAAATCAGGTTAGTTCTGATCAGTGATTTCCTTCTTGAGAGTTGTGTTATCACTCATTCAAACACCTTGCATTTGCAGCTAATATTTCAGATGGACATATAGCATACAAGTCAGGGAGTCAGAGTGATGGGTTTGAAGTGGGCCTAGGAAACTTGAAACTTGTTTACTCTGGGAAGGAAGGGAAACCTACTCAATATATCAATAGAAAAAGAAAGGTATGTGATTTGGTTGTGTAATTTGGACTGCTATTTCTAAGGTTAACACAATTCAAATATATGGTTAATTACGTTTAGTGGATAGTTAATGAATATGACAAATTATCACAACTCATTAATTATGAACTGCACACCATTAACCTTAAATTTTGAACTTTGTTAACCACAATTTTTAAGTGTATATTTGAACATGTGGTTAATGGATATTATATATACTTGAACAATTAAAATTCATGTATATTTGAACATAATTTGGATAGTTAATAGATAACATGTACAAACACAAAAAAATCATGGTTAAAGATGTTCAAAATCGTGGTTAATTACCCTCAGTGAATGATTAATGAGTTGCGACACCTTGTTATATTCATTAATCATTCACTTAATGGAATTAACTACATATATAAACAGCATTAACTATCCAAATTGTTGTTGAAATTATTGTCAAATTTGTGTGTCAAAATATCATTTCTACCATAATTTATCTCTAAATAGAGCTAAAACATAAGCAAAAATTCAAATGTATTTGATTTTTTGCTTATATTTAAGACTAGTGGAAGTACTATAAGTTTTATTTGATACTAGTCCTAAGTTCGTGATCTTAATGAAAGGTCAAAGAATCTCTAGAGCAGACATTCAAGTACTATCCCTCATATGGAGATGATGGAACAATAACTGGTCAGGTGGATAATGCTTCTTCTATCCTTATAATTTTGATTAATTTCTCTTTCCCCAATACTTTTTTTTATTAGTATGATAATTGGTTTGATCGTGAATGCTATAACAAGCTATTGGTTTAAATGTTGTCAATTTATAAAGGCGTCCGGAGCATATATTTTTCGCCCCAATGGTTCATCATATCCCATCAAACCCAACGGAAAGGTGAAATCATATGTGAACCAGTTGTGTTCAATTACCAATATTCAGTAGTAACTGGTAACAAAATATTAATAACTTTTCATTTTTCTTTTAAGTTCAGTCTCTCACGGTTTTGCGGGGACCGATTGTGCATGAAGTGCATCAAAAGATCAATTCATGGATATACCAGGTAGTATTCAGCAATAGTTTTTAACAACTTTTTTTGGTTAAAATATATTATGGGCTCCGATACATACATAATTATAAAATATTTACTTACATAACCTATTAAATAATTTTTGAAGGTGCAAGTATGTTAACTTCTGAACCTAGTATTTATGGAACCTAGCTTTATCCACACACTTTACAACTTGAGTTTAATAATTATGCATAGTGTAAGGAGTTTTACGCGATCGTGCCATCATGTTTCACCATCTTATCTTGTCATAGTGTAAATATGATTGACTGTCTATGTCAAATTCATTTACATGATCACAATATATATAATTGTTAAACCGATACAACTTTCTAGATTTTTCGAACATCTATGGTTATTAGTATATAGTGTAATAGCACAAGTACACTAGGCAGGAAAATATCATGAATTATGGTAGGTTTATTCATTGTTGAAAGTTCCATAGTTATATCAATATTTGACTATTTGTTCAATTTAACAGACTACAAGACTGGTCAAAGGAAAAGAACATGCTGAAGTTGAATTTATTGTAAGTCTTTTTGTTTTATTTTCTTCCTGTTTTTCCAATGCAAGTACTCGATAGTCGATACTTTATTGTCTATGAGCTAATACTAATAAACTATTTGTTGACATTAGGTTGGACCTATACCTATTGACGATGGAGTTGGCAAAGAAATTGCAACTGAGATTAAAACAAATCTAACAAGCAGCAAAACCTTCTATACTGATTCTAATGGACGCGATTTCATTGAACGGGTACGTCAAACATGTTTAGCAATATTTTTCTAGTTAGAGTTTTCCAATATCAATGCCAAATGTTTCAAGTTGTTAATTGTTATGAGAATGCATACCTTAACAGGTTCGAGACTATAGAAAAGACTGGAACTTGGAAGTAAATCAACCTGTTGCTGGAAATTATTACCCTGTATGTTATGTTGAACTATGTCTATTACAAAATCCTATATTTATCCACATGAAGATATAGTCTTTGGAGTTGTCAATTAATGAAGTTTATTTTCATGCTTCAGATCAACCATGGGATTTACCTGAAAGATAAAAGCAAAGAGTTTTCTGTATTGGTAGATAGGTCTGTGGGCGGTTCGAGCATCCTAGATGGCCAAGTGGAGCTAATGGTTCATAGGTTTGTTATGCACCTATGGTTCATTATGTATCATTCCATATTTCTACCAATCAAATACTCCATCTGTCTCATATTAAATGTCATGTTTCAAATATTTGTCATATTATTTGTCATTTTAGAACACCAATAAAGCAATAATTACCTTTTTACCCTAATATTCTTATTTATTTATTGTTTGTATTTGAATTTACCTAACAAGTAGCCCCTTAACTAATTTATTATTAAGGGTATTTTATTCAGTAAAGTTCATTCCTCATAAAAATTAGTTTACTCGATGATTTTCTTAAAAGATGTACACAGCATTTAATATGATATAGAGTGAGTAACTTATTCCCTTTTTCGACTGTTTTACGTAGGAGGTTACTTAATGATGATTCCAGAGGTGTTGCAGAGGCACTAAATGAAACAGTTTGCGTCTCTGATAAGTGCACAGGATTAACAGTAAGAAAATCTAACTAGCCTGAGTTATTGTGTAGCAAGGATCATAGTTTTCACATCTGGTTTTTTCATCATATATACACAATAAATTTTGCAGGTTATAGGAAAGTACTATTTCAGAATCGATCCTATAGGAGAGGGTGCTAGATGGCGTCGAACATTTGGTCAAGAGATATACTCACCACTTCTTTTAGCCTTCACAGAGGTGGTTGAGGAATGGTTGTTTAGAAGTATCTGCCTTTTCATGCGAGCTTAATATATAGTTAAAATAATTTCTGTTTATTTTTGTCTTATAGAGTGAAGGTAACTGGGGAGATTCTCATGTCACAACGTTCTCGGGAATAGATTCCTCGTACAGTTTACCAGAAAATGTTGCCGTAATAACACTCCAGGTGGGGCTGATTGTCGTAGAATTACTCAAAAGAACGTAAAGCATGTAGACTGTTGAAGATTTACATGATTTTATGTTAAGCCTTATAATTGTTTTCTGCAGGATCTTGGTGATGGAAATGTTCTCCTTCGGTTGGCGCACTTATATGAGGTATATTTTCTTTAGCTTTTATGTACTTGTTTATGTTACCTTGTTACCATTTTCTGTTCAATTTCTAACTCATTCAGAATTAAGAGGGGTATTGTTCTTGTTTGGTTTGAAATATATATGCAATGAAGCAATCTGGCTTTAACAAGTTACATATAGAACTTTTAGATTAAGTTATTTATCCTTCTCATTCTCTCTTCCTTGTTTCTATTATTGTTTAGCCTTGTTTTTTCACACTGAATTTTGTTTTCTTGACAATGCAAGATTGGTGAGGACATACATCTATCAATTAAGTCAAGTATAGAACTTAAAAAGGTGTTCCGCGATAAACAGGTAGAACAACACGACAACTGATAATACTTTTATAGCTGATTTTTTTATCTATATGGAGCTTTTCATTTGTCTAAGGAGTTTCATGTATAATTTAATTTGTGTTCAGATAAACAAAATAACTGAGGTGAGCTTATCAGCTAACCAAGAAAGAGCAGAAATGGAGAAGAAGAGATTAGTGTGGCAAGTTAAAGGGTCGTCTCGAGAACCTGAGGTGTCAAGGGGAGGACCAGTTGATCCAGAAAAGCTAATTGTAGAACTTTCTCCCATGGAAATAAGGACCTTTGTGATCAATTTTAATCACTAAAGCTGCATTGGGAGGAATCGATCTATTGGGCTTATATCTCATTCTATAAAAATAATACTGTCCAAAATATATTTTGGGTAAGGTCTCAGATGTTTAATAATTATGATGAGACATGAGGCACAAAATTTTCATGTGATAAAATTAGTGTAAATTTTAGGACAAGAATATCCATTCCATGAAAATTTATTGAAAAATAAGTAATGCTGTATGGACTCAAATTCAATGCCAATAAATTGCATCGATTTCAACCCGTGCGTGGCACGAAAGTCTTTAGATTTATTTAAAAAAATTTAATCTCCTTTAGAATTAATCATTTATAAGTTTCATTGTTTATTTTGTTTCCTGAACAAATACTCTTATTAAATAAACTTTATAGTTTAGTAACATAAATGCAATGATTTATATATCAAATCAAACATAATAGTTGTCTTTATAATTTTATTTTATACAGTTTTATTTAAAAATATCATCTCAAAATAATAATATTTAATTAGATTTATGAATTATAGAGAATAAAATAGACACTAAAGTGTTAGTCATGTCATAAAAGAATAACTCGAAAATAATATTAAAAGTAACATTAACATATATAAAATTTACTAGGCAACTAAAGAAATTAAAAAATGGTTGAATGATTTGAATTTATAGTAGTAATTATTCTTCTTTCTACGATAATAGGTTAATTATTTTAAAGAAAAAAGTTTGAATTAAAACAAATATATAATTTAAGTGCAGCTTAAAAAAGACATTCATAATATAATAATTCTAGAAATATGTGCATTTAGAATATAATAATTATGGAATCCGATATAAACTTTGTTTGTGTTGTATTAATGTAAAAAACAACATTAATATTCAAAATAAGTAATTCCTCAATCTCATTTTAAATATCTCATTTGAGGTGTGTATAATTATTTAAAAAATAATTAGTTGATTTGATTTCAATGATAAAATGTTTTATTTACTGAAATATTTTTATTAATTGCAGTTAGCGGAAAATTTTAATGAGTTGAAATATAATAAATAAAAGTATTAGTGGAAAAAAGTAATTAATGTTGTATTGATATTGTAAAATGACAAATAATTTGAGATAAGAAGAAATGACAAGTGAGACATTTAAAATGAAATGGAGGAAATAATTGTTTACTTGTAAAGTTGATTTGTCATAATGAAATAACAATTTACAAATTTGTGAAAAATCTAAAACATTTGGTTAAAACTTAATTTGTAGCCTCCATGTGTCTTCAGCTCACATATTTCTTGTGTCGGGTTTTTTTTGTTGAGTTATATGAGCCAAAAGCAACAAATATAATGTCACTAATGATATGATTATAATGCATAAGAAAATATTGAAATTTGATTTGGAGAATGTAAAATTCAAAATATGGAATAGAGATTTTAAATTAGGTAGACAAATGTGTTGTTATTGTTCTTCTTTAATTACCTTGAGAACTTTAATTTTCTAAGAATTGTGTTAATTTTAATCATTATCCAATTAATTTATTGCACTAAAAAAAATATGCATTGTAGTAATGGATCTACTTTGAATGATGGGAATTAAGAACTATCAAAACCTTATGGTTTTAAAAAAGAGAGGAAATGACCTAATAAGAAGTGACTGAAAAAAGACAAAACGTAAAGTTTTTTTTAATGAAACATCAATAATTGACATCGACATAAATTATATATATACATATATATATATTATTATTGATATTGTAAATGAAAGATAACATAAAAATTATGTAATTAAATATTAGACATAAAATGAAACACACATTTCCAGTGGCTAGCAATCCCATGTGAAAAAAGAAGATGTTCGTGGAAGAGAAAAATATACTAAAATGAGTTATTCAAATGAATATTAACATCAGTTACATTTCATCAAACACCACAAAAGCATATCTCGAGATTGTGGTATCGTGTTTTCTTAAATATTGGATCAACAAAATAAATAAATAATAAATATTTATACTTGCATCGAAAATAATTACAGAATAAATTCATATTTAGTTAATAAATGATAAATAAATAATAGAGAAATATTGCATTATTATTAATGTTTGTTTTTTTGTTGTTGATGAAATGAAATTGTGTACTATATGGAAAATAGAATAAAAAAAAATTATAGCTATGACAACTAAACAAATGAGTGAAGTCACAGAAATAGAGCTATCTGGTATGTGATTAAGTATCAAATAAATAGTTTGAGAGTCTATATAATAGATTATTCCTCTCCCTCTCCCTTGACATCACAATATTAAATCTTTATTTTCATGATATTATTTCTTCTACGCATGCAATTGATTGTGAAAAAATAGAATTCCTTTTTTTGACATAGTCGACTGAATTTGAGAATCATTTTAGTTGATTCATTGTATGACATGCTTCAACACTTGTATATAATCACAAGTTGGTAATGCGAAACAATTCAAAACTTCCTCTATATGAATAAGTGTTTAATTGAGCTATTAATTGTATTTAGTTGTGTTGCGAGGTGAGTCTAAAGAGAGAGAATAAATCAAAGGGCCAATTTAGATTAGATTTATTACTAACGACAGACATGAAATATCGCAACTATTGCTTCAAATGTGCTCTAAATAACTTCAACGAAAAATATAATTAAACAAACCAAATACACCTCTCTTTTTTTTTCTTCTTTTTTTTTTCGCTCTCACCTTAGAATAATTATACTTTTAGAGCAAAACAAAAAGAAGAAGAAGGAACAACGTGACAACAACTAAAAAAAGAATATATTCATAAACATTGTTCTTCATAATGTATTTTGCAAAACTCAACGATTCTCCCATGTTTCGTCAACAGGTTTTTTTCTGTGTATTTTTTTTAAAAAATTTATGTTCGTTGAAACATTGTGTCGTGTTGTTGTTCTTTGATTATTTACACAGGTAAAAATGCTAGTTGTTTTTATTTGCATGGTTGATTCATTTTTTATTTAGAAGCGGGTCATGTAATTAATGTCACGTGCTCTATACAGTTTGTTGTTGTTGTTGTTGTGCTGAATTACTTATGCATCATGAATTTATGTGAATTGATTGCTTAATTAATTATGTATCATGAATTATGGGTATGTATAATTTTATATGCAGCTTCAGGGTTTGGAAGAAAATTCAGAATCGTTACGTTCTAGATGCTGGAAATTCTACAAAGGATGTCGAAAGTACACGTGAGTTTTCCATGCTATGCCGTTTCATTTCATTTTTTGTTTTGTTTTTAAACTTTGCAATTTGTAGAATGTTTTGTTCAGAGACTCTTCCTCTTGTATATAGAGGCATAACATAAAATAACTGTTCTCATGTTATTAAACTTCTAATGTCTTAAACCTTCAACCTTTATTTAGGGAAGGGCTTGGAGAGGCATATGATGGAGACATTGCATTTGCAACTGCCCTTGAAAATTTTGGTGGAGGGCATAGTGATCCTCTATTTGTAACTTTGGGAGGTAACTCTTATTGTTCTCTTGTCTTTTCTTATAAAATAAACCTAAATAATTTATTTGCTGTATGCTTGTTGGTTAATAAGAGGCATTGAATGGAGATATGTGTTTTTTGGAGGTAAAATACCTTCGATTATATATTTGCCTTGACCCATCATGAAAATTTTGAATGAACATAAAAACTTAATAAGTCATACTCTTACTAAATATATGTAGTATTGACACTTCAAAGAAGACATGCCCGAGTTTTTGACATGTGTAGTGTGCGACATGACACTGACACTTGTGATTACATTCACTTGTATTTTTTCAAATTATTACTGATGTTTACGTGTTTGTGTCTTGTATGATATGTGTGTTTGTACTAAGCCTTCATAGGGATTGTGTGCATGATATGTTTAGAGCTCCATAATCCAAATATTTTAGTCTACATCATACTATTTTTATTTAGTCTATTCCTATTTCCTTTAACCAATGCGCTTCATTCAAATATTCAATTAAAAAGTTGTCCTTTTCTAACTGGGTTTTGATTAAAACAAATGGAATGAGCAGGACCTGTAATGACCAAATTTGCTATTGCTTTGAGGGAAATCAGTACACACAAGGAACTTCTTCGGTCACAGGTAATGAATGATATGCCAACTTGTATAGTCACTTTCTTTCTTATTTTTCAGCAATTTATGCTTTTAGGTCTAACAATGTGTCTGTGGTCCTATTGTCTATTTATGATCCTTCTAAATTGGGTTAAACTACAAGATAATATTGTTGAAAATCCTTTGTAAATATGTTTTGTTGAGTAACTCATCTAGAAATAATTGTTCTAGTTAATATTGCTAACCTGACTATACTTGATTTGGCTTCTAAGGTGGAGCATATGCTGAATGACCGGTTACTAAACATCCTAAATGTCGAAATCCTTGATGTCAAGGTATATAGTGAGTAGCCTAATTATTTTAAATGTTCATACATAATTAATAGTATTGATTATTTTATGCGAAACATGTGGTATGCTAAGTCATCATACCTGATGATATGTCATAATTTAACATTTCAAGTGATGCTTGCAGGAAGCTCGGAGGCGTTTTGATAAAGCTTCCCTTCTATATGATCAGGTGCTTATGAAAATTGAATAATATAATGATCTCTGCAACCATGTTTTTCTTTTCCTTCCACTGCATGAGTGTCCTGAGCCATACAATTTATTTTATGGAAGAAGCATAACTCAAATACAACATGGATTTCACGCTACAGGCACGAGAGAAGTTTATGTCATTAAGAAAAAGCACGAAGTTTGATGTTGCCGCTGTCATAGAAGAGGTACGTTCAGTAGTACATCTTTGATATTGTATTGACAAACATTTTATATATAATCTTGTCATGGGTTACCATGATTTTTTTAATCTAATTTGGTAGAGAGACATTCCAGGAATTGCACAATGCAAGAACAACGTTTGAGGAAGCTCGTTTCAATCTGGTAATATTAGTGGAATAAAAGAATGTGCTGCTTTTAATAAGCATAAGAGTATGGAACTCATGTATTCAGCTCTTAACTACAAAACATATTTCATCCTCTTTTCTAGGTTGGTGCTCTTCATAATATTGAGGCCAAGAAGAGATTTGAGTTTTTGGAGGCTGTCACCGGAGTTATGGACGCACATCTTCGATACTTTCAGCAGGTATATATAGCATAGTCATATATTACATTTTCCATATACAATTTTGATCTTATGCCAATTTTAAAAATTCTTTCTCTTGCAGGGATATCAGCAGTTACAAGAGCTGGAGCCTTTCATTATTGAGGTTAGGAAACACTTCAATGACAGAGATACTTATCTAGTTTTCTTTTGATTATATGTTTAAAGTTATTGCATTTGGAATGAATATACTTCCTCAAAACTCAAAATCTATGATAACTTGAGATGTGAAAGCATTGAAACTCATTTGCAACACAACAATGGCATGTGTCGTGTATTGAGCAAAATTATTGGTTCGAAGATATAGTTAGCATTGACTGAATGGAAGATTTTCTTTCTTGTATTTGCTGTGTGTTGTAGGTTTTGGCTTATGCACAAAAAGCAAGAGAAAGTTACAATGAGGAGCAGATTTCTCTTTGTGAAAGAATGGTAGAGTACAAAAAACTAAGTTATCAAGAAAGTAGGTTGTCCTTGAATGGCCCTTATGGTTCTCCCAGTGGGGAAGGTGCGCATCTGCAACCATTTTCTAGGAGATCAAATAGTGTGGTAGATGCAGTAGCTGAATCAGCTGCAAATGGAAAGGTATTTCAGGATATGATGTTTCCCTTTACTTCATTACAATCCCAAGTTACATGCATTGTCGTCCCCTTATCTCATAAGTTGAGCACTACATATGTGTAGGTTCGAGTCATTCGACAAGGTTTTCTTTCCAAACGTTCCTCCAATTTGAGGGGTGACTGGAAGAGAAGGTTTTTCGTTCTTGATAGTCGCGGAATGCTTTACTACTATCGTAAACCATTACATGGAAGTGTAAGTATCCAAGTCAAACTAAAAGTTAAATTAGTATCTAATTATTGGTATTGTATATTATGTGATTCCCATTTTTTCAGCATATCTTGTTACTGAATGTTTAGCATGTACCTTACCATTTCAGAGTCTCAATCAGCAATCTACACAGAGGAATTGTGCTGGCGAAAACAGTGCTGGCATTCTGAGTAGGCTGCTTTCTTCACAATTCCATGAAGTTGTTCCTGATGAAAAATCTGTAGCGCGTCACACAGTGAATCTGCTGACATCAACAATCAAGGTTGATGCTGAGCAGTCAGATTTAAGGTTCTGCTTCAGGATTATTTCACCTTCAAAGATGTACACGTTGCAGGTATGCACATTCAATAAATTGGATTTATTAACATATAGTTGGTATTTATCATTGCTCTTCACTGTGCTTTGGACAATAATTTCAGGCAGAAAATGCTCTTGACCAGATGGATTGGATGGAAAAGATAAATGGAGTCATTGCCTCCTTGTTGTCTGTACAGACACTAGGTAGAATGGTACGCAGTGATTTTTTTCCTTTTTTCTAACTAGTAAAATACATGTGCATCCACACAGGTTGGGGAGCGCGACATCGGTTACTTTATTTATCTCTGAGAAGTTAGCTAGCTTTTTTTTATATAAGGTTTAAAATCTAACATGGTTAGGTGAAACTTCAAAATGTGACGATGCTTTTCCTGTCTTATAAAATCAAATTACATTAAATGCTCCTTATCCAATTCCTTAGTATAAAATCCTCTTCTTTTACACACATCCATTGATGCATATGCATTAATTGTGACTACTATAATTATAAAAAACAATTATGTGACAGTCTATATCAGCTGACTCAGAAAGCAGGGACAGCGACTCTTCCAGCAACTTCGACTTGTTACAAAGTTCTCAAGAGTATGATCGAATATTGAGTGCTGATTTTGCATCCAAGAGCTCCACCACTAATAGATTATCTGAAGAGTTACAGAAGAATAAGCAGATTGTAAAAGTTGAACAGCCAATTGATATTCTAAGAAAGGTTAGCGGGAACGACAAATGTGCTGATTGTGGTAAACCTGAACCAGACTGGGCATCCTTAAACCTTGGAATCCTTGTATGCATTGAATGTTCTGGTGTTCATCGTAATCTTGGTGTACATATATCAAAAGTAAGTAGTTCACGCTGCATATTTATATCTATATGTTTCATGTCTTATCAGAATATTTTTGTTTTGTTTGTTTTTTTCTCTATTGGTATTAAGGCTTTATGTTTTCAGTCCTCACTCGTGCAACTAAGATGGGATGGCATTTTTCGCAGATAAGATCACTGAAACTTGATGTCAAAGTGTGGGATTACTCTGTATTAACAATGTTTCAATCGTTGGGCAATCTATTCGCAAACTCGGTTTGGGAGGAGCTTTTGCATTCAACAAGTAATTCACAAACTGATGAAACTCCTTATGGGTAAGTATTGCTGATATTGATAGGATCAACTGTCTAAACTTTCGCTAAGATTTTGCATCCTGCATTTCAGTTCATCAAAAGTTGATAGAAACAAATTATGTCATGCAAAAAAACCAGAACATGATGATCCTATTTCAATAAAGGAGAAATTCATTCATGCAAAGGTAATCTAATGCTTATTTTTAGTTATTTCTAACTTAGAAAGCAATATTACTTTTGCCAACTCAAACTTTGGTGCTTGGAGATTATGCTATTTTTTCCATGTTACAACAGTGAAATTATAAAGTAACGTCTTGGAGATAGATTTGATATTTGTTTCTCTTATCACAGTATTCTGAGAAAGTCTTTGTTCGACGGGTTCCTAAAAGCCACCATCTTCTTTCAGTGGGACAACAAGTGTTGGAATGCATCTATGCCAATGACAAGAAAGCCGTGTACCGCCATATTGTCAAATCGGATGCGGATGTCAATGCTGTTAGTGCAGAAGCATTATCCGGTATGTCTTCTAATCCAAAAAAGTCCAAACTTCTGGAAGCTTTTTTGCTGTAGAAATTTGAAAAAGCAGGATACAAATAATTAATTTCTATACAGGCTTTTTTTCTAATTTGTCTTCAAGTGATTCAAACACATCTTCTAAAAGTAAAAGTTGGCTAATGGAGAACATACAAGAGGGTTCTAATGTGCTTCACTTGGCATGCCTAACGAGTGATGCTGGGATGATAGAACTGCTCTTACAGTACGGCGCAGATGTAAATGCTATCGATTCAAGAGGTCGGACACCGCTGCATTACTGCATTATGAGAGGGAAGACTACAACTTCAAAGTTGCTTATTACAAGGTAGTTATTATTTGGAAGGCTTCTACATATTCCAATTTTTCTCCTTACGTTACAAAGTTGCCTATATTCTCTATCAGTGGATTCTATATCCAAATTGCCATAAGGCTCATCAAACAGTCAGTAAATTCTATACATACATGCCTTTGAAATTGTTTTCTCAATGGATATAAAAAAAATAGTGTATGCTAAACATTTAAGCACATAATTAAAGTGCTATGTTTGATCAAGTACAATTATTTTCAGGGGGGCAAATCCACTTGCTGTAGATAAAGAAGGCAACACTCCTCTAAAGCTTGCACCAGAACCCAGCGCTATTGGCAAAGACATTCTTACTCTCTTAACAAGCAGATGACATGCTCACAAAACTTACCGATAGCAACTTTATCTACGTCACGTTTATAAAAAAACTATACACATGATTCTAGAAGTACACATCCAGACAGAGAAAACATTGTGCTTTTGTTCGAAAAATATATTTTTGGATGACATAAAATCTGTGTTTTCTTTAGATGTGTGCTTTCTAAGTGACTTTTTGAGGGAAAAAAGTTCCTCCCAAATTACCATAAGGGATAAAAAAAATCCATATGCATCATTTGTACAGAAAATTGAGGATCAACTAGTCATTCATACTATCATATAGAGGAGCAACTAGCACGAGGAGCCTGGAGATGGTAGGTTGGTTTTGCTATGCCACATGTTTGTGGTTATCATCTTTTGTTGTAAAATGGGATAGGCTGTTTAATGGTTCATCACATCCATTTCAATTTTCAACTAGAGTATGAGTTTTGTAAGATTCATTCTTTACAAATTTTTGGGAGTTTATCATGTGATTAAAGTTATATAGGGGTTGTATATAAGTTTAATTAATTTTTTAACAATTTTTTGAAAGCCATAGAAACCACAAGATCAAATAGTCGAAGATAAATCTCATATTAAAAATATATTTAAGATTTTTATTGAGAATATACCTAAATATCTTTAGAGAATTTTAGCTATATTTAGATTAAGATTTGAATTTAAATATATTTAGAATATGTTTTGGATTTATTCTTTATTTTTAGAAATATGATGTTTTCACATTGCAATTTAGTTCTTTATATAGTTCAATGAATAAAAATTTAGAACATGTGATTTCACATAAAAAAAAATAGACTTCTCCACACAAAATATATCATATATAATTTTGCTTTTACAATTACAAAGAAAAAAAATCATCAATTTCAAATTTAATCAACAGTTATATTTAACCAACAAACTAACTAACAATCAAATTTAACCAACTAAATAATTTCCTATACTAGTAACTAAAATATTCAATCTTATAAAAAATGAATGGAATAAACTCATAAATTATAATATATAGCAGTATAGTATTTATTTACTTTTGAATGATTTAAATTTGTAAGAAGCTTAAGCACAAATTTACCAAATAACAGGCACGGCATGTTATAATTTGAGAACACAAACATAACATCTAAGTTTTATCCATTAGATTAACACAAATGAGTTGGATTTTTAAAAAATAAATACATATTAACTGTAAAATAAATTGAATTCAAAGACAATGAGTTTTTCTTCCTTTTTTTTTTTATCAATTAGAAAAGCAAAGTTTTCTAAAAAAATCCTTCCATCCAAAGCATGTAAATGGTTATGTGGTCCTTGTTTAATTCCTTGGATATTTATGGAGAGTACTAGTATGTGAGAAGAAGCCACCTCTAGGGGAACATAAATTATTTATTATCTACGGCCAACTACTACAAAGTAGTGTCATTATTGCATTAGTAGTAACCTTTATTTTCAATTTTCATTTTCGGAAATTAGAATATTGTGTTAACCAATACCTTTAATATTGCCAATTTTGTTGCTGATGCAATCATTATATGATATACGTATTTCTTCTTTTTCAATCCTTTTTTTTCCTTCAAAAGGAAGGATACCATATATAATAACTATGTGATTGCCACATTTAAATTGGGGTTGTTTTAAAGTTGTGTCTTTTCTGAAAGGAGATAAACTTCTTATCAAAAGGTATTACCCCCTCAAACAAAGTCTCGGATTTGAGTTTTGTGGAAGAAAAAAAGTGTGGTTGACTGAGAAGACTCTACTAAAGGTGCTCTGCAAGGTTCTTTAACAGAGATTAATCATTGGTAAAGGAAGTGATACTTTCCACCAAGAACATAGTTAAAAAAAATTGAAGTTGAAGACTTCATCCATCAACTTGTAGAAGGTGGCAAAGCAAAGTGTAAATGCCGTTAAAAGAGGAAAAATTCATTCATGTGAAAATTTCTTCTAATTTAACTTAAACTGAAGTCACCATACACTTGAATTGTAGCCATTAAAAAGTAAAAAAAACTTTGCTAAATGGACTGTTTGAAATGGAAGTACTGGTTTGATTGTTACCAAAACTAATTAATTAGATAATTCCATTGAAGCCAGCTGAATCCATGAGTACTGCTTTGATTTGCTCCGGATGAACATCTTGACCTTCTTTGCATTGCTGTAAGAAACAGGAGAATAGTTGTATTATTACTAAGTTAAATGCATGTAACAGAATAAATTTCCAAGTGTGGTGTAGGTGCTGATAAGAGAATAAGTTTTTTTTTTTTTTTTTTACCTCCGCTCGAAAAATATCCATAACAAATCCATTGAAACAGCTTATAACAGCTTGCTGAATGTCTAACCCAAGGTTATCCAAAGCCCTCATGGTTGAAAGCAACAGACCAGGTTTGCGGGCGCAAAACATGTGGATATTTACAGCCCTTCCTTCCCGCAACCGAACCTCAACCTATACAAAAAGTTAAAACAACGATTGAACAATGGCATCAAGAAATCTTTCTATTAAATCATATTCTAATAACAACCAATATAGCTCAAATGTGTATATGAACCTAGAGTCAAACAAAGATTGATTTGATAAGTCTAGACATGGTAAATAAAACTCATTTAATTTCCATCCCAAATCAAACAGAAATTCAGTTCACTTTAAAGCACACAAACAAATTGCTAGCTGTCAATATATACACCACTATTTCTCGTTATAGGAACATAAAGTAAGAAAGCAATGCGAATTTGAGCAAATATCTAAGCAAAAGGACAAGCAACAGTACCCTGGTAGGTTGGCCATTGGGGCTTGGCAATGAGCTATGGCAGAGTTCTTCTTTGATACGGCTCGGCAACGAAGGTGGAGTCGGTGTCAAAGGATGAAAGCTTGAAACAGGTGTCAATGAAGAGCCAGCAGGTGGCGACTCCAACTCGTTATGAAGATCATTGATCCTTTGCAGAAGTTCCTTCAGATACTCAATTGCATCCCCAAGAATTGAAGCCCTATCCATCTATCAAACCAAAAAACATGTCATAGAATCCATAGATCCACCACAAACCACACCAACAAAACTATATTTTTGGGTTCACGGTGAAATTGACAGAATCACAATGAGCAACCACAATTTTGACATAAGCTACACTTTGAAACTTCAACAAAATCATAGTGGCACTCACTCAAATTTTACCAAACTCAAAAACTTTTAAGACATATTATGTTATCTTAATTAGCTAATTACCATAATGAGTACTTAGTATCTTAGTTCTTAACAATGATTCACAAATCAAATCCTTTTAAGAATCGTGAATTATTATTATTATATAGCACAAACAACAATCAAGAAGGAAAATAAATGAAGCTCAGCTGAACACACTAAGAACTTGAAAATTTGAAATTAAATCCCTTACTTTGCTAATCTTTGGAACAACGGACCTAAGCATATAGAGTCTATCATTGAGCTTCTTCCTCCGGCGACGTTCAGCCATCAAATTCTTAGCAGGCATTCCTTTCTTCTTCCCTTTCTGATCAACACCACCAGTGACAGTGCTATTACCATTGGAAGCATTTCCACAATTTTTCCCATTACTCTCTTCCATCTTACCATTATTATAGTTACTCTCGGTCAAATCATCAGAATCATAGTTCAAACCAGACCCATCAAAACTCAAATCTTCAATCTCATCCCCACCACTGAATTTCCTTTTCTTATCACTCCCTTCACTAATTCCAGACTTGCTCCTACTCCCACCACCACCAATTTCCAATCCCATGTTTTTTCTCAGTGCTGCTCTCTTCTGAAACAGAGTAGGTTGTGTTCCAGAAGGTGGCAAAGAATCAAGCGGTCTCAAAATCTTGGACCGGTTCAAAAAAACCGACTTTCCAGAACCCTCTTCAGAGTTCTGAAACCCCATGAAGTTGGTGTTGTTTTGAGGCAAATGGGGCAAGCTCAAATGGGTTTTCGAACTGAAATCAACGAAACTACCCAGAAGCGAAGAAGCTACAGATGAAGCTTGAGGATCAAGAAAACCAACTTCACAAGGGATATCAAAAGGGTTGTTGTTGTTGTTGTTGATGATGTTGTTATTGTTGAGAAGAGAAGAAACGTTGTTAATGGGTTTATGATTTGGAGAGAGAAAATACTGCTGAAGGTGTGATGGTGAAGGGTCGAGGGTGTTGAAAATGGAGGAAGAAGGAGAACATGAAGAGGAAGAAACGGAATCAACAGTTTGGAGAAGAACGTTATCTAAGTTAGGTGAAAAAGCCATGTCTTTCATCATGTACCATTCTTCTTCATGATCCATTTCAAGCATGGGTTTGAAAGAAGAGAAGTTTTGAAGAAAAGGTGAAGGTGATGAAGGAGTGTTAGGGTTTGAATTTGGGTTTGTGGGCCATGAAGAAGGTGAAGTAGTAGTGTTGTTGTTTTCTTCTTCTTGAATCCAAGCATTGTTGTTGTTGTTCATTCTGGACATCATGGTTTTTTGTTTTTTGAATTATGAGAAAAGTATTTGTGGTTGAGTGAGTGTGTGTGATAGGTGAGAAAGAGAGAAAGGGAAAAAGGACGTTGCAGAAGGAAAAGGGCATTCACTTTTGTTTTTCTTCCATGAAAATAAAAAAGAGACTATTTTATTGTTATTTTGAGATTGCGGTTTTTGGCAGAGAGAGGCAGCAGCATGAGGTTGGAACGTTAGAAGAGAGGAATGAAGCACCGATTCCCCATAACATGCTGCAAAGCTATCGTGAATGGAATGGAATGGAATGGAATGAGAGCAACGCACACAAGCAATCACACCCTTATTGCTTTGTACACACTTAATATTTCTTCTATAACAGAACTTTATTAAATTCAGTGTATTGTTTAATTTAATTTAAAACAAAAATAAGATAAACAGTTATTTGAACTTCTCAATAGTAACTATCGTGTAAAATAAGTAGCTTTGGAGTAGTTAAAATCTGATTTTACTTTTAGAAATCATTCTAATTTAGAATTAAAATTCGTAATTGTGATTTTTATATTTAAATTTATTGTTAAATTCACTATATGCATATATAAACTATTTTATAATCAACTTATTTCTATAAGTAAAATAATTAATTAATTTAAAATTAATTTTAATCATTATAAAAGTAAATATATATATTTAACTACTATTACTAATTTTATAGGGTTTTGAGAGTGGTGATTTGTGGACAGGCATAAGATAAGCATAACCAATGAGAAATAGGACTGCAAAGCAAAAGCATGTGATAAGTGGGATGACCTTTTGCGTATACAATCAAATCAACACTCTTTTTTCTGTTTGTGTTGCGGGCGTTTCTTTTTTATTTGACAATTTACACCCATTTCCAACCAAATTACTACTCTTTTTTCTCTCACGTTGAATTGTATGTAGTATAATGTTATACACCAGTATACTCTATCTGAAACGTACTTTTAAAAACAAAATTACTTTACATTTTTAGAATTAAAATCACAGCTTCTCCAAAATACTAATATTTATTTACTTTAATTTTCTTTTAAATATATTTTAAATTATTTATCTTTTAATTAATATTCATTTAGAATTTTTATCTTTTTTTTAAATTTATTTTGGTCATTTATATTTTATAAATGGTACATTTTAATCATTTTTATCATAACTCTTATAAACACTTGTATAATTATTGCCATAAATTATTGAAATCAAATCTTACACCATTTGTATAGTTAAATATACAATCTTAACAAAAACGTAGTGAAAATACACTAAATTTTGATAAATATTATTCAGTTTAAATAGTTTACATATCTTTAAA
>JBBPBR010000004.1:69272486-69294284 GCA_037974775.1 Cicer pinnatifidum
GAATTACTTTAATTTCATGTCAATTAACACTATAAAACAACAAAATAAATTTAATTAATTTCGGTCAAATAAAACTATCCAAAATTCAAAGAGACATGATTTTGTCTATCATTTCTATATATTTGTTTACTATATATATTTACTAATATTCAAAGTAGAAAATCAAATAAAAATATTTTTTGTTCTCTCGCTCGATCATTTTATTCATCAATCTTTTTGGTAATTGTGAATTTTTTATATTTTAAATCGGATATATTAGAATTTTAATTTACAAACATTCAAACTATTATTAATATTAATAGAGTAATCATAATCATTAATATTTTAGTTTCAAAACCGAAATAAAAAATTTATAACAATTCAGTTACAAAATATTAATTATCAAACAATTATAAGAATATATCAAATACAAATAATTGCAAATGAATTACTTTAATTTCATGTCAATTAACACTATCAAACAACAAATTAAATTTAATTAATTTCAGTAAAATAAAACGGAACAAAATTCAAAGAGACATGGTTTTGTCCATAATTTCTAAATATTTATATATTATATATATTTACCAATGTTCAAAGTAGAAAATCTACAAATATTTTTTTGTTCTTTCACGCGCTTTACATAACAAAAAACCCCCCACATATATGAAATACAAACTTGTCAAAACAAATTCAAATGGACTATACTTTTCTTGAATATGTTAATGATCAACGCAACAATTGGAGTATCAAAGTTCGAATTGTTCACATGTGTAATGTATACACTATACAAACCGAAGATGAATCAATCTCTTTAGGCGTTATTTTGTTGAATGAAAAGGTATACCATTACGATGATTGAAGATTGTTATTTGCATTTAACTTTGTTTTCATATTTTATTTTATTAAAAAGTAAATGTTTTTAAGTTTTTTTTCCAAAAATTATTTGAATTTAACTCATGAAACACCTTTACATCTAATAATCAAGAAAGAAATTTTCTCAAATTTCCAAAATAGTATACGAATGTAATATATACAACATAGAAAATCTAAAAATATCATCGGCCGAATGATTCCTACATACCTATCGTAGAAATAAAGAAGACATTGTTTTTGACAACTACTATTTTAACCAAAATCCAAGATCCAAAAATTATCATTCAAAATCATTACTTTGAGTTTACTTCCTTCAAATTACTAGCACAAAGATTCAAAGATAAAATAAACATTCTTTCAATATAAAATTCAGCTTTTAAACTATCAAATAAAATCAGTTAGTACTAACAATTTTTTGGATTGTAGACATCGTTGGAACACTACATGTTGTTGGACATGAAAATCAAGTTTATATTGTTGGCAAGCTTACAAAAATACTAGAATCATTGGAGATGAGGATAACTAGTAACCTAAGTCACCGAAATAACATAAACTTGTTCTTCATGTCCAACAACATGCGGTGTTTCAATGATGTCTGTCATCCAAAAAATAGTTAGTACCAAAGGATGTTTCTTTGATAGTTTAGAAGTTGAATTTTGTTCTTTGATAGTTTAGAAGTTGAATTTTGTATTGAAATAATTATATTTACTTTATTTCTCAATCTTTGTGCTAGTGATTTGAAAAAAGTAAACTCAAAGTAATGTTTTTGAATGGTAATTTATTGGTCTTAGATTTTGGTTACAATAGTTATTATAAAAACAATGCCTCATTTCTTTCTACGATAGGTCTGTAAGAATTGTTTACCGGTGATATTTTTAGATTTTTAGATTTTTTATGTTGTATATATATCAACTTCTTGTATACTATTTTTGAAATTTGAGAGAAGTTATTTCTTGATTGTTGCATGCAAATGTGTTTCATGTGAGTTAAAGTCAAATAATTTTAGAGAAATATATTTGATTTTCAATAAAATAAAATATGAAAACAAAGTTGATATATATGTATATACATGAAATTGAATGCAAATAACAATCTTCAATCACTGTGATTGTATACATTTTCATCCAATAAAATCATGTCTAAATAGATTGGTTCATCCCCACTTTGTATGGTGTAGACAATACACATGCGAACAACTCGAACTTTGATACTCCAATTATCGCACCGATCATTAACATGTTCAATAAAAATTTAGTCCATCTGAATTTGTTTTACAAAGTTTGTATTTTAGATATGTGGAGTTTTTTTGTTATGTAAAGTGTGTGAGATAATAAAAAATATTTGTATTTGATTTTCCATGTTGAATATTGATAAATATATATAATATATGAATATTGATGTCTCATTGAATTTTTGGTCAGTTTTATTTTACTAAAATTAATTTATTGTTTTATAGTGTTAATTGACATGAAATTAAAATAATTTATTTGCAATTAGTTGTATTTAATGTATCCTTATAATTGTTTGACAATTAATAATTTGTAACCGAATTGTTATAAATTTTAGATTTCGGTTTTAAAATTAAAATTTTAATGATTATGTATATTAATATTAAAAATAATTTAAATATTGTAAATTAAAATTCTAATATATTTAATTTTAATTGTAATGCGATAAAATTAGAGAAATAAGAGAAGAAAAAAACAATCTAAATTGCATTTTCATGTAATCAATTAAGAAAAGTATCTACAATTATAGACACAATTGTTGTTGTTGCACCACTAAAACAGATGTTTTGGAATCAAGATCTGAGGAAGCCAAATAATCTCCAATTGAACCCAACTCAGGAAACTCACTCCATTCTTCAAGCCCAGATGTTTGAGGAGAATTGACACCATGTCTTCTCCCAACTATAATAAAATCATGTTCATCTACCATTTGACGAAGAACATCAAGTGTTTGGGACCCACCCTCCACTTCTATTTCTTTGAAAGTTACAGTATTACCCTTACTAGAATGTTCTAGCATAGATTCTTTTAACACAGCTATATCAAGCGCTGTCTCCAAATTATCCTTGTTTTCTTCATCCATATTCTTATCTAAAATGTGATATATCACAAGCTCAATGCTAGAATCACATGCTGCTCTATTAGCCAAACACAAAGCCTCTCTATCATCTCTTCCTCCCAAAAACACCAAACCTAATCGAAGATTTGATGGATGAACATTCATACGACTCACTAAAATTCCAACAGAGCATGGAGATTTTTCCAATACCTTGCAATTTAAAGACCTTATGTTATTGTCATCATATTCAATTACTTTTCCATCACTAGACCATTTTTTATGAAAAGGAAGGATCATAATGGATGAAACTTTGTCCAATGCAAGGTGACAAACATCTTCATGCATTAAGTTAAGTGGAGATATGGCAGTGTAAGGGTTCACTATTGCTCCACCTTGTTTGTCATGTTCATAGAGTTTAAAATTAAGAATAACAGTATCAGAGTAAGAGTCATTCAAGTTTAAGGAAACAACTTTCTTCTTCTTGTGAGAAATGAAAATAGGTGAGGACCTTCCAGCTAGCTCGATTAAATGCAAAGCATCTACAATGATAGGATTTTCTGTTGTTGGATAACATAGATCAATAACTCTTATAATAGGACTTATATGATGTTGTTTATGAATGCAAACTAGTATCTTCAGTTCTGAGTCTGGCTTCAAACTGAACATATTCCTCTTTTGAAACCCAACATATTTCCTCGAAGGATCGTACATACGTTTTACCAACAAGTGAGTAATGCATATTAAAATCATCATTATCATTATAATTATTGAATATGTTCTCGATTGGATGTCCTGCATAAGAGAAAAGAAATGATGTATTAATTATAAGAAAGTACTAATAACAAAAAAATATAAACCAAGTTATAGAAACAGTTATTTTCCACTTACATTTCTATCCAATGCAGTAGAGTACATTGTTACTTCCACAACACCTTTGCAGTTCAAAATGAGGGCAAGAGAAATAGCATCCTTTAAAGGCACATTGAAAAAGAGTGAAGATACAACGCTTGCTACCATTCTGACCACATAACCAAAAACAAATACGAACAAAGCAATTTTAAGTGTTGTTGATGATGATGTTGTAAAATCAAATATGTCCAAAGATTCCACCTTCATTGTACAAGTGGTCATGAAGATTGGCAAAAACAATTTAATGCCTAACAAATGAATCCTTTTGATCAAAGTAGAGCCTAATGGAGATCCTTCGGGTGTAGCCAATCCAAAAACAAAAGGTAAAAACACAGGACCCCTCTCTAATACTCCTGATAACCAACACAAACAAAACAGAATCCCAATTACAATGTTGATGTAAATATCCTTAACTTCTTTTCCTTCAGGAGTGTGTTCAATAACCCAAAACATTGCAGGACGATAGACTAACAAAATGAAGAAGCTTATTGCAAATATACACCCCAACCTAACCCCAAGTGGAATGCCGTGACTTTCATTCGCAATACTTGAAATTATAGTTACAATAAGGTTGCTGATTATGTCACCAACCAAAGCACAAGATAATGCTAATCTTCCAAGTTCAGAGTTTAAGAGTTTAAGATCATTTAAGAGAGCAACAATCACTGCAAATGAAGTTGTATTGTGTCCTATCAATATAACATTAGCTTCACTAATTGAGTCATTAAAAATACTAAAAAACTCCGTAGAACGAGAAATACCACCCACAATCAATGATGTTATTACCGCAAAAAGAGAAATGATCCATCCCTTTTTTCCTGATTTTACGATCATGTCAAAATCCATTTTTACCCCTGTCTCAAAAAGGAAGAATACAAAACCAATTGTTGTTATTGATGCCAGTGTATCTTGACTTCCATAAGGAAATAACATTCTCTTGTACTCCTCAAATATCGGCACCATTGATCCTAATATAAGTCCAGCCTAATTCACACACATGCAATTACCATTAATTCAATATATGAATTCAGAAATCAAATTAATAAATTTAACTATAGTGAGATTAAATACTTACCATCATTTGTGAAATGAGCACAGGAAAACCCAACATTTTCATAGGAAAATGTAAAGTCCGTGTTGTTCCATAAATTAGAACAATTTGAAGAAGAAATACCGGAAAAGATGACTTTAAGGGACCCTTTTCGGTCTTGTGTCCTCCCCATATGCCATCTGAAAGAATATGGGGTGGGGCGGAAATACAAACATTATAAAGTGTAATATTAGCTGTTTGGCTGATATTAGTCATTGATACAAATAACGTTTCGTTTATATTTACTATCCCCATTTCTCAAACCCAAAATCTTTCTCAGGAGAAAACAATTGTTAAAGACACAAATAACATGTCAATGCAAATAAATAATATAATAAGCAACACTAAGGTGCTTATAGCTTCGTTGTCACTGTGGTAAAGTTTGTTGTAATAATGTTGTGCTTTTCTGTTATTAGGAAGACAACAATGCAACTAACAATAGGATAATTAATTTAAGTGTCATACACAATTCATAATTAAACGCTGACCCAGTATAATTGCCAAAGAGGTACAAATAGTAAATGCCAGAGAGTAATCAAATAACTAATTAAGGTAATATATTCCATGTGTGCATTTGTAGGGAATGGTATATAATTTTATATTTAGTAATCAGAGTTTATTCATATATCTAATTATGTTTGTTGATGTTATTTTCCTTAAATGTGTAAGAAAAATTTATAGTGAGTAACTCAATATTTATATATTTTGGGCAGGAGCCGAACTTTAAGCTAAAATTGAGTGAGTCCATTTTGATTTTGTATTTAAGATTAATTAAACACTCCATAAATTTATATTTATCTCGTCAAATGATATTAATAGAGACTAGATAATATCTGGCTTTTTTTTAGATAATATTTATCTTTTTTAATTTCTTTTATATAAAGTGATTGATTCATCTTAATATCTTCCGTTTCATTCTAAACATATCACGTTAACATAAAATAAATTACGATTTTTTATCAATATATCCCTTTATTTAAAAAAACTTAACCAAAATTATTAATTTAATTAATAAATATAGTTAAAATATGTAAAAAAAATAAAATTACATTAATAAAATTAAATAAATAAAAAATCAAATGATTTTATTTTGATAACAATTCTGTTCTATTTTTACTCCGATCTAATAAATAAATAATAATAAATTAAAAATAAAATATTGTTAATACAATAAAAGATAATAATAAAATTAAAAAAATCAATAATATTAAAATCAAACAAAATATTCACGTTAACGCAGTTAAGTAGATATGCCAAAATAAATAATATCTTATATTATTTTAACAATTTACTCATGTTTTTTCGTTAAATTAAAAATTTAATATTATTTTGCTAACAAGGCTATCTTATTTTTCCCCTGAATATAATAAATAATAATAACAATAAAATAAATTATATTAATAATTTTAAAGAAAATACATTAAAACAGAAGAAAAATATATATCAAATTTGAGTAAATGTGCTAGTAGCATTTGGATAATGTTTTCTAGTATAACCAAATACCCGACATAATCTCCACGTACTTTTTATGTAGTGTCTATTTCTTAGGCGACTTTTCTTGACTTTCCTCCTTCGAGTACTGTGACACACCTTATCATCTTGACATTTTGACCAATATCCTTGGTTTGATATAGGTTTGAACGTTTCGTAGTAGATTTTTAGTACCGTTTCCACCTTTTACGAGATTTCTAAACAAGAGATGAATACATGAATTGTGTGTGTGTGTAACAATATACATGTGATCTACGTTTGCAACCTTCATTGTATCTTCACACTCAATCCCTCAAGCAACCTCACGTCAACAAACACCAAACACCATCTTCATCACCACCTTACTCGCTTATCCCTATAGAAGTTCCATATTACGTTCCATCAATGCAAAAAATACAAATCTCGTTCATCCAGTATAGAGCATGGTTTTTATTTGTTTATAACTAATTGCACAACTCCTGAAACGACTTATGTTGTTTTTGATTCTATGTATAACCCTAAAACTCGAAATTATACAAAGGCAATTGATAGTTGTTTTAATCCACGTACAACTTATAACGAGGATAATGATTAAAATTAGAATCAACCAAAACAACCTCAACTGGTTCAAAGCGCTAGAAAAGTTCGACAACCGCCTAGATATGGAACTAGAGGACATTTAGATGGAAATCATTGATTTAAATTTGATGTCTTTTATTTGTTTTTTTTTTTTAATTTGTGGTATTTTTCTTTAATTTAATATATTTTATTTTATTAATATAATTTACTTTATTATTCTTATCTTTTATTTATTTGATCTAGAGAAAATATAAGAGGAAGTAGTTATCAAAATTGAATTAAGTTGTTAGTATATGCAAGAGTGACATTTATTTGTTTTGGCGAATTTATTCCGTCATATTAACTTTAATGAATTTTTTCTATTAAATGTATTTTGATTTTTTTCAAAATATTTTATTATTATTTTGTTAATTATATTAATATTATTTTATTTTTATTTTTATTATTTTTTTATTTTTCTATTTATTAGATCAAAGTAAAAATAAGAAGAAATTGTTAACAAAATAAAATTATGTTGATATTTTATGTGTAAAATATTATGAAGACGTTATTTATTTTGACACATCTAATTAATCACATTAAATTTGATGTATTTTATTTTTCAATTGATTGTATTTTATTTAATTTTATTAATATAATTTTATTTTTTATTTATTAAATTAATAGTTTTTCAACAATGAAAATAAAAAAATAAATAAACGAAGTAGCTTTCGCATTGCATGATGGGATTTTTACTGAAAAAAAATGATTTTTCACTTGATGGCATCTTTAAGATACGACTTATATTAAAAAATTTAGTATTTTATTTTTAATTTGGTCATTTTAATTAAGTTTTTTCAAAAAAGAGATATATTAATAAAAAAAAAAAAAAAAAGAAATACAAAGGAAGGGGGAAGAGAAGTAGTTTCGATGTAAAAAAAAATCATTAATCTGGTGGGGCCATAACTAGTGAAGTGAAATGGCGGCCGGCACGTGTCACGTATATAAACACAACCTCGAATCAATCGACGTACATTTATATCATCAAGATCAAACTTGGAATACATGATTCAGTGGTAGAAGGTACAGGAATGCACAATATAGCACCAGATTAGAAACATAAAGATAAAAAAAGAAAGAGATATTTAATTATCTTGTGTATGTGTGTGTTATTTAACTTGTCCACTGAGCCAATTTGTCACCACAATTTTATTTTATTCCTTCCTCCTCTTTGCTTCCCCTTATCATTATTATTAAATAGTTAATTATTATATAGAAACAGCTTCTTCTCCCTTACCAGCTCAGCTCCTTAAGGTATCTCTCTCTTTTATTTATTGTTTTATACTATCAAACTTTTTGGTTGAAATCCTTCTATCTTATCCGTTTATTTGGGGGAAGTGCTTCCGGTCAGTTTTTTTTTTTTTTTTTTTTTTCTCTCTCAGTTTTGCTCAACTTCGTCCGTTGATGATGCGTGTTGCTATTACTGTAGTTTTGGGGGGTTTTCATAACTGAAAAAACTGTTTCACTTAGGTTTTTTTTGGAGTTATTTGGCGTTTGCTTAGTGATTTCCTTATCCTATATATTTTTTAATCGTTGTTTGTTCTTCTAGTATTTGCAACTACTATAAATTGTTTTTTATTTTTTTATTTATTTTTTTAATGTTTATACTCATTAATTTATATTTTTTTTGGGAAAACTATAAGGAACTATATCAATATTAGATGGATTTTTTTTTTTCTTGTCAATTTTTGAACATTAACTTTTTCCTGGCTCCGAGTATGTTGTTTGTTTTTATTGTAGTCCTGCGTTCATACCTGAATTTAAATTAATATTGCTTTTTAATAGTAATCGCTGAAACCTTTCAAAGTGGAAATTGTCTGTGATTTTTTATTGGTTAGATTTTAATGAAAAGAAGAAATTGGAGTTTGACAAGTTAGGAAGCAGAATGGAGTATGGATTACATGCACTCAACTTCCTTGCACCACCAAATCACTCAATATATCTTACCTTATCTTATGTTAAATTAAAAGAATGTTTAACGGGGTCATTTGAAGCAACTCTTTATTCCTCTCTCAAATTCGTCCAACTTAATTAATTTAGGCAGTATACATATTTTTGAACTTCATTCCTATATAGTAGCTTAGGAGTCATTTAAAAACAAACTCTGATTCTTGGCATTTGTTTGTTTGTTAAACTACGCTGGCAAATTTCCTTACTTGAACCTTCGTTTATATATTGTGCTCCAATAACAATTTTTACTGAAATATATTAATTTTTGGTGTGAGGACTGAGGAGGGAGTTGGACATGCATTTTATTGAGTATCTATATGAGTGTTTATTTTCCTTTATACCCTTGTGTGTTACTTGAAGTGTCATTCATGATTTTGGCTATATGATGCTGGTTATGAGGACTATTTGTTTTGTTTTTAATCTTAAAGATTTATCTCACATGCTTACGCATTCTACTGCTTCAAGAGTATTAACTGTTGGCTAATATGTTTTATTAATAATAAATGCAGCTACTCAGGAATCATGGCTAGGGTTTTGGCTCAGCCAATTAATGTTCCTGGCTTAGTGGCTGGGCACAGGAACAACCAACACAAGGCATCGGGAAAATCAAAAAGATCAGTCAAAATGATGTGTGCTTTGCGAACAAACAGATTAAGAATGCCAGGTTTCTCAGGACTTCGTACTTTCAATCATTTAGATACTATGCTGAGGCCTGGACTAGATTTTCACTCAAAGGTATCAATTGCAATTTCTTCTTCACGGCGGGCAAGGGCTACCAGATGCATACCCAAAGCCATGTTTGAGCGTTTCACAGAGAAAGCAATCAAAGTGATAATGCTAGCTCAGGAGGAAGCAAGACGTCTTGGTCACAATTTTGTTGGAACAGAGCAGATTCTCTTGGGTCTTATTGGTGAAGGCACTGGTATTGCCGCCAAGGTTTTAAAGTCTATGGGAATCAACCTTAAAGATGCACGTGTGGAAGTGGAGAAGATAATTGGAAGGGGTAGTGGGTTTGTTGCTGTTGAGATTCCGTTTACTCCCCGTGCTAAGCGTGTTTTGGAACTTTCACTGGAGGAAGCTCGCCAACTTGGTATGCATTTCTTCACCTTCCTCTATTATATTTTAGTACCTAATTAATAAGTTGCAAAAAGCATTTGTATCTTTAATAGAGGTTTTTCGCACTTAGCAGTTTTCCCTGCATTTGATGTCGTGTAATTGTAGCTTGAAATAATGTAGAGGTGATTTGGTTATGTTGGGTTTGATACATTTATCTATTTTACTCGAGAAGATGAGGACTCGTCTTAGTTTTGTTTTCTTATAGAAGAGGATGAACTTAATGCAAGAGTAGAGAATCTAATAAGCTGTCTGATTATTGTATCAAATGTTAAAGAAAAAAGTAAATGGAATCATGAACCATAAAGATATTTTGCCTATCCCTTGTACTTCTATCCATGCGATTGCTCCAAACCCTTAATACATGGTGTGCCACCACTAGATGGTACTCCCTTCAGTTATTTTTATATGAAACAATTGAGCTATTTTTTTGGTCTAATTGTAAGAAACATAGAGCTAAGTGTATCAATTGCTGAAATTCCTTTTACATCCTTTTTTTATTGTGAGATTTATGTCAACTAGAAACTCACATAGTCCCATGCAAGTGGATGCATTTAATGATTATTATGGGTATTTTTGGAAAAAATGAAACTCCTTTAAATGCTTTTCCTTGGCCTTGATGATTTGGTCTTATATTTCTTATAAAAAGGACTGGAAAGTTACTATCTTGCTTTGATTGCGTTTGAAAATTGAGCTGGAGGCTATCTAGGAGTTTTTTAGTGGTTGGCTTATGTTGGGAATAAAGTTTATATTCAATTGTAAGTCTTAGCTTATTAAAACTCTGACTCTTACACCATGAAAATTTCAGGTCACAATTATATTGGATCAGAGCACTTGCTTCTAGGTCTTCTTCGAGAGGGTGAGGGTGTAGCAGCACGTGTTCTTGAAAACCTAGGCGCTGATCCTACTAATATTCGCACACAGGCGAGTATTATGCCTTCATTTATATTTTTTTACTACATGATAATGTTTACATTAGTTTTTTTTCTTAATTTGCATTATCTGATAATTTCCACGGAATGGGCATACAGGTTATTCGCATGGTGGGTGAGAGTGCTGACAGTGTAACTGCTACTGTTGGCTCTGGAAGTAGTAACAATAAGATGCCAACTTTGGAGGAGTATGGTACCAATTTGACAAAGTTAGCAGAAGAGGTAATGACAATTCCTAGTTTTCTTCATTACGGGTGGTGGGTGATACTACTTGGTGCATAAAAGCTAAATTGTTTGTCATCTGTCCCTTAGGGAAAGTTGGATCCTGTTGTGGGAAGGCAGCCACAAATTGAACGTGTCACCCAAATTTTAGGCCGTCGCACAAAAAATAATCCTTGTCTTATTGGCGAACCTGGTGTTGGCAAGACAGCAATTGCCGAAGGTCTTGCTCAGCGGATTGCAAATGGTGATGTACCTGAAACTATTGAGGGAAAAAAGGTTAATAGAAAGAAAACATTTAACCTCTACCATTTAAAAATTGTGTTCCATTTAGATGATTTGTTATTCTATATTTGAGTACCATTGTCACTTTGAACGTTTTCGTTGTGTTCAAGTTATTATGAAAATATCGTTTTTTATTTTTCTCTGTGGAATTTTACGTGTTGACAAATTGTTTAGGGCACCTGGATGATTAAGCTAGTATCTAGGAAGTGCTATCGCATTTCAGTCACATGGTTTCCATTATTAATTAATTTCATATTAACATTTAAGTGTAGAGTAGGTATGTATTTTTTAATTGCTGGATTTCTGGGAGTGTAATATGATTTTGATGAGTTTGGCTTAACTCGATTGTATTTGGCATACAACAGTCTGTTTTTGACATCAATGCTGTTTCAAGGGGTCATATATGTTGATTGAGTAATTAACCACTCATATCTTTTCCATTATATTTGTTCCCGACACACCCCTTTGGGAAGAGTCCTTTAGGCTTGAATTGTCATTAATGCATTTTTTCACTTTTACCATAAGCTGAAATTCAATTTTTATTTAGAAAAATGACTGTCAAGGTTTGAAGTCCTCACAAGTTGGCGAAGGAGGCTTTGATGCCATGCTATTATCAACTTTTCCAAAATCTTAAACTGTTATTTGAAAGCATGTGATAGTGAATGATTTTATTCAGCTAATGTATTCTTATAATATGCTTTGTTCACATGAACTAGGTTATAACCCTTGACATGGGTCTGCTTGTAGCTGGAACCAAATACCGTGGTGAGTTTGAGGAGAGGTTGAAGAAACTGATGGAAGAAATCAAACAAAGTGATGAAATAATACTTTTTATCGATGAAGTGCACACTCTAATTGGAGCAGGAGCAGCTGAAGGTGCAATTGATGCTGCTAACATCCTAAAACCAGCTCTAGCAAGAGGTGAACTACAGGTAGGATTTTTCTCAAAATGGATTTATTGCTTGTTGACTCTATCCTTGAAGCTTGAAGTCATTGTGTTATATCCAGGAGGATGAATGAATTGGTTATTAGTTGTTGGATGTATTAGGCATTTAGCACCGCTCTTGAACTTTTTCATAGGAGAAAGTAACCTCCTCTGTTCATAAAGTTTCTATAGAAACTGCATATTTTACGAAAATAATATATGATCCATCTTCCGGTTGTTCAGTGTGGTCACAAGTTGTTGGGGTCAGAATTAAATAATATATGCTGAATTATTGAATTAGTATTGGAATTTTAAATCTAAAAATACAAGTGTTGGCATTTTCTGTTGTTTCAGTCTTGGTCAATAAAGGATTACAGAATAGTCAATGTAGACACATTTGGAAGTGCATTATGTCCACATTATTCTCACTGTCTATGCATCTTGTAAATTAATCGATTTGATGGAATCCAATCTCTGTTGTTTATAGTAAAATTGTACTAAACAGTATTGACTTGAAATATTTCTGCAGTGTATTGGAGCCACAACATTGGACGAATACAGGAAGCACATTGAAAAAGATCCAGCTTTGGAGAGACGATTCCAGCCAGTTAAAGTACCAGAACCAACTGTGGATGAAACCATACAAATACTGAAAGGACTTAGAGAACGTTATGAGATTCACCACAAGCTCCGCTATACCGATGAGGCTCTTGTAGCTGCTGCGCAACTTTCTTACCAGTATATCAGGTTTGTCATGATTCGTCTATTTGCTCCTCCTCTGTTCATTTTGCCATGTCATTTATGCTGGTATAGATATTATTTTAATGAAAAATAGTCAATTTCTCTTCACACATGCATCTATGTAAAATATGTTTCATGTTAATGTATTTAGGCTGAATCATGTCTTTAAATTTTAAGATTTTTCCATATGCATGTCATGTTGTGCTGAAGTCATATAAATATATGGGCTTCATAAGTTGGACTTCTAATAGCTATTTGATTAATATCTATGTTAATCAGAATGCTCATCTGATCTTTTCAAAGTGATTCCCGGCGTATAAAAATGTTTGTCCCTTGCAGTGATCGATTTCTGCCAGACAAAGCTATAGATTTGATTGATGAAGCTGGCTCACGAGTCCGTCTTCAACATGCTCAGGTATTTTGTTTGTCTACCCTTTCACTAGAAGTTTTAGCTTCTATTATTATTTAGCTAATTGGGTTATTATGTGCTTCCAGTTGCCAGAAGAGGCAAAAGAACTTGACAAGGAGGTCAGGCAGATTGTCAAGGAGAAAGAGGAAGCTGTTCGCAACCAAGACTTTGAAAAGGTAACTTTTTTCACTGAAGATTTAACTTGTAAAGTTTTAACATCAAACATTTCAGGAAGATTGTCAACTACCTTTATCCAGTGTGTTGTTTGTCTATGAAAAATAATACTCGTGCTTGAGTAAATATAAGAAGAATGCCTGAAATTTTACTGTTGGCCTAGAATAATCTATGCTTCTAGTTCGTTGAGTTCAAAGAACAGTTTAGTGTTACCCCAGTGGTATATTCCTGATTCGGATGTACAATTTTTTGGTCAATAATTTGTGACTTGATGACACATGAATTTCTGAATAGGCTGGAGAACTGCGTGATAAAGAAATGGATCTAAAAGCACAGATCTCATCAGTTGTAGAGAAAGGCAAGGAGATGAACAAAGCAGAGAGTGAGGCTAGAGATGAAGGTCCTCTTGTAACTGAAGTTGACATACAACATATTGTGTCCTCCTGGACGGGCATACCGGTTGACAAAGTCTCAGCAGATGAATCTGATCGCCTCCTCAAGATGGAAGATACTTTACACAAGAGAATCATTGGCCAGGATGAAGCTGTGAAAGCCATTAGTCGGGCTATCCGTAGAGCCCGGGTTGGATTGAAGAACCCTAATCGTCCAATTGCCAGCTTCATATTTTCTGGTCCAACTGGTGTGGGGAAGTCTGAATTGGCCAAAGCATTGGCTGCATACTACTTCGGCTCTGAGGAGGCCATGATTCGTCTTGACATGAGTGAATTTATGGAAAGGCATACTGTCTCCAAACTTATTGGTTCACCTCCTGGATATGTTGGTTACACGGAAGGTGGTCAATTGACTGAAGCAGTTCGGCGTCGTCCTTACACTGTTGTACTCTTTGATGAGATTGAGAAAGCCCATCCTGATGTTTTCAACATGATGCTGCAGATCCTTGAAGACGGAAGACTAACAGACAGTAAGGGAAGAACTGTGGATTTCAAAAACACACTTCTTATAATGACATCAAATGTTGGAAGCAGTGTGATTGAGAAAGGTGGCCGCAAAATTGGATTCGATCTGGATTATGATGAGAAAGACAGCAGTTATAATAGAATCAAGAGCTTGGTGACTGAGGAGCTAAAACAATACTTTAGGCCAGAGTTTCTAAATAGGTTGGATGAAATGATTGTTTTCAGGCAACTCACAAAATTGGAGGTGAAGGATATAGCAGACATAATGCTCAAGGAGGTGTTTAAGAGACTGGAGACCAAAGATATTGAACTTCAAGTAACAGAAAGATTTAGGGACAGGGTGGTTGAGGAAGGTTATAATCCTAGTTACGGAGCTAGGCCTCTAAGAAGAGCTATAATGCGACTTTTGGAGGATAGCATGGCTGAAAAGATGCTTGCTAGAGAGATCAAAGAGGGTGACTCTGTTATAGTAGATGTTGATTCTGACGGGAATGTGATTGTTCTCAATGGTAGCAGCGGAAACCCGGAGTCACTACCAGAGGCTCTTCCTGTATAAAGTAGTTACCTTTTCTATGATGTATGTACTTGATTTATTTAAAGCATAGTCATAGTATGTTTTACTTGTCAATAAACCTAAATCTCTTAATTTATTACTGATAGGCCCAGTTATGTTTTCCCTTAGCAGCCTAGCAAAATCAATTTGAGGGGTTAACATTGCAGGAACAGGGGGTATAGGGGAACACTAAAAAGGGTGTGGGAATGATGAAAAAGAGCCGTGTATGGCATGTCTTGGCAATGTGCATCCACCAGCTATTTCATTGGAAGCTGGAGTCTTTTCATGTTTTCACTGATACTGTTATAATGTAACATCCCTTGCTGTATAGTACTGTACTACTATTGCATATTTATTGCTCGACATGTAATCACATACTTGTACAACAATGACAAATTCGGGACAGTTAGATATGTATGAAGTATGTGTACTCCAATGTGCTGAGAGGTTTACATGTTTTTCAGGATCGTTCTATAGGTTATATTCATAGTTTATATTCCCATGTAAACAACCCAGCAAGTAATGAAACTTCTATTTATTCTTAAATCAAGCTTCGTTGCCCCAAACTTATATTGTAAGGCTACTCAAACAACCCATTGTCTGGTTAATTGTGATAGTATCACATGCTTACTCTCCAAAAAAATATGCTTAATTGCTTTGCATGGCTAATATTAACTCCTCTTCTACTTTACACATGTTAGAAGAAGATTGGATCTGGAGTTCTTGCTGTTGTAATATACACGGTTATCTGCAGTAATCAATATTGACCATTGATTTATCAGATGATTTATATTACATGTGAACTAAAGCAATATCGGCCATTAAGATGCTGCTAAAATTTTGAGGCAATGAATCTGAAATGACCTAAGAGAAATATACTACTAATCTCTCATTGAATGAAATTGCCTTTTTATGGGGCTAACACTCCCACCACGGCTAATAATCAAAGTGGTTAATGCCTTTTGGATTTCCATTGTCATGGCACTATCTACACTCCCTGATGAGAGCCTTTTATGTGATCTTGTAGATGTAGCTTAAGGAAACTGCTGCTCAATCCGGCATTCTTGCCACATATTGGGCAAACTTTCATAGTTGGTTTCCGCCGCTGCCACTCCATTGAAACCTTCCCATACAGTTTTTGATCAAGTTCTTCTAAAATCTTAGAAAAACCATCATTCGGCTGCGCTCGACGGTGAACTTTTTTCATATCATTCCATGCTTCTATTAATGTGAACTTCCTGCATCACAAACAATTTCAGTTCCGAAAATATTTATACTCTAAAATATCAAGGAAGATAAACTTATGATCGCAAATATCATACATTCTGAAGAATACTTAGATTGTTTTGAAGCACCTAACCAACCATGTAAATAATTAATAGTATAATCTGTCATTAAGATTAAACTATTTAATATGATTGCAACATAACTTGGTTATGGAGGGCTGGCTCCACAAAACACTAGTTTCAACTTTAGGCGATATTATATTAATAGGTTTACTTACTTTCTGAGCATCAAGTAAGCAAGGACTACAGTGACACTTCTGCTTTTCCCTTCGAAGCAATGAACTAAAACACTCTGGCCTGTTCGCTCAGCATCTTCTATAAAATCACAAGCTTCGTCAAATATGCTGCTGATGTCCGTGTCCTCATTATCGCACACCTGTTCATATAGGAGAGTGAAAACAAATATGAAGATTTCTTCCTAGCTCAAGAGTACATTTGATATCTTAAGTCAACAGAAATTTTTGGTTGATGTGTACAACACCAAGCATAAGGGCCTGTTTGTTTAAGCTTTTGACAAAAGTGATTTAGTTTTTAGAGTAGTGACTTTTCGTCGGACTTTATCGAAAACCAAAATTTCAGTGAGAGCCATTTATATCAAGGCTAATATGCATATTACAGTGGAGATGTTATCACAAGCATTAGGAATCAACTGTTTCTCACACAAAAATATTTGCCATAATTGCCAATAAAAACTAGATTAGTCCTATATGAAAATGCATGAATAAATAATATAAACAAGGCTTAAACAAGAAGGAAGACAACTGATTCTTATGCAAAAACCTCGATAAATAAATCAGTAGAACTATCGGGGATAAAGAATAGACAAATGAGATAACTTACAGAGAAATTTTTGTAAATGAATAGATCAGGAAATTGAGAATCTGATTGTCCAATTTCATTAGTACATAAACACAAAATATGAGTGATTCCCAAGTGTTGCATTGTGTATACAGATCTTGCAGATAGTGCTCCACCGATGTACAGGCTATTTGTAATGGCGGATGGTCTCTCTGTATTTGCAGCCTCAGATATCAATGCAGTCCTCTCAAGGATATGCTCAAGTCTGACCTGAAAGTTAATGGAGTAAATACTTTCTATGAATATGTATTCCCTATGAATAAGTTGACTTTAATAATTCTACATAACATTTTAAACTCAAATACCTTCAATTCATATGCATCAACAACTGTGTTGCTGTCACTACCCTCAAAAAATCCTGAATTGAAATTGTTCTCCTGGCATAACTTGATAGCATCATTTTTAAGCATTTCATTCCAATGCTCCAATTCTTTATAAGATTCTGCATCAACCTGGAAAGTATGATAAAGTATAAGACAAAAGAGAGAAAAAAAATGTTGTTTTGCCTGATAAAGACACCACATCAGTTAAATAATAAAAAAATCCGAAACAATTCCCAAGATTTCATGCTCTCACTCAGAAAAGCAACAACCAGCAACAGCGCATCCAAGCCATTGTCAAAAATAGTTAATTTGGTTGAGATAAATGTGCAATAAGTCATTTTATTTTGCACAACAAGCATATGAATCAACAACAAAAATGCGAACGATGCTGTTAAACAATAACTTGGATAAACGCATCAGCAGACAATGCTACTTAGAGACCAACCTTGGCAAATTTATGAAAATCGCGAAGCTTAGCAGTAAAGCGAGAATCATGAAGTGGCTCCACGCTTCCTTTAGAGGATTTACCATGCCAACCTTCTCTTGACATAGGAGAAGCAGAGTCACAAAAATCTCTATTGCTTGAAGATAGTGATGCCCTTGGAGCAGATCTCTGTGAATCTGAATCGCTAAAATCTCGATGGCTATCAATGAAAAACCTCTCTTTACTTGTTGGAGAGGGACAACTACCAGTATTAGGTGCAGGTGAGTTAGAAATTACTGAATCTTCTTTTTCGGACTCCCCCAATGATATTTTGCTAATAGTATTATTAAACGATCGGAACAAGTTATCAAGTTTTTGGTGAAGTGTAAGCAGGAATTTATGAAATCTTTGCAGATCCCTGAGAGCAGCACGAAAACCATTGCGGAACTCATGAACTATTAATGTTACATCGCTTCCTCGTACATCAACTGTTATATTTATGTCTTCGAATGGAGGACTTCCTAATTTTCCTCCAGTTATATCATATAACAAGTTAGAGGAAAAATCAGAGCTATTAAGTAGTAACTCAACCAACTTAGGATAATTGGCCTGATCATCTGCACGTTTTCCAGCAGGAGGTCGACGAGGAACAACAGAGTCAATAGCCACAATGTTGGAGCCAATAAACATTGATTCTCCAGATGTTTGACTTTTAAGGCTCGCGTCATCGGATGATTCTCTTATCTGTGAAAGATGAGAGCCTTGTGATACCATACCATGAGTATGAGAGCTCAATACGCTATCTACTGAAGTTGATCTTCTTTCTTTTTGAAGAGTCCTAATCATCCCAGGTCCATGTCGGTTCGTTAGAAGATCAAAGGCTTCTCCTATTGTATCTAAATTTGAAGAGATTTCCTTTTCAGCCAATAACAGATTGGCAGGGTTCCCACGCCATCTAAGTTGATGGCACGAAAGCCTATCTTCATTTCTGATTACAAGATCTAGCATCATTACCCTGCCAAGGTCTGCTGATATTCTTTCGGCAGAATCCTGTGATTCAAATGCGCTAGAGCTTTCAAGCAAAGGTGAACCATGCACATAACTACAAAAGATTATGAATCATTAGAAAAAATATCAAAATAATTCACATAAAAATACACCATATTAATTGCTTTCATTTTTTTCTGAGAAATATCGATATTAAATATAATAGTTTTCAAACCAACCCAACTTCCAATATCACACTTCACACATGGAGAAGAGCATATAACATTTAGTTATTGTTTGGTTATTGCCAAAAACTGTGACTAATATACTGAATTTTTTTATGAAAATTGTATCTCTTGAATCATTGCAGGAACAAATATATAGGATGATATTTTTACACACCACATTCGAAACTATCGGGTCATGCCTTTAGCATGAAAAGAAAACCCCTTAGCATGAAAAGAAAATACTCAAGAGGTGACAAAAGTAACAATGCAAACAAAGATATCAGTCATTGGAGCCATGTTGAAAAACTTATCATATGAAAACTAGATTTCAATTGTACCTCATAAACAAGAGACATCGACTAAGCTCGAGTGCTTCCAAAAGTTCAGAACATGTCGTTACACCAATTATATCATTCTCACAACTTGCTACATCCTTTGCTTTTTCTGCAGCATTCTTTATTTGGAGCCATTCTAAATTGGTATTATGAATAACTCTAGCCAGTGGAGTTTGAACTCCAAACCACTTGGCGACTTCATATCCAAGGCGTTCAGACTGTGTTGCCATTCTTGATGAAGATATCTTTAAGACAGCGGCTGCTTCTTTTGGAGAAGCATCATTAGTCCCAAGGACATTGAAAAAGGCAAAGAAGACAACTCCTCCAGAATTTACTGTCACCTATGTGCACACAAATGAGAATAAATGGGCACACAAATGAGAATAAATGCTCACATGTTTCTCCACAAAAGGAAAATAAAACACAATTACTATAACAACAAAACGTTGATTAAAAAAATTAACCAATCTACACTGGAAATAGAATTGATTTGGCATCTAGAAAGAATGAATTAACATAATACTAGAAAGAGTGAATTAACATAATAGGTGCTGAATTGCTGATACAACATGGAATCCCTAATAAAAAAACAAAAGGACATCAATAAACAAATAAGAAGCCGTTTACTTTCCTGTTTTCCTTTTCACATTAACTAATTAAAATAAGAGTAAAATATTTTCCTCACCACTTTCTTTTACGAAAAAATCTAGCATTTTTACAAACTTTAAAAATGTTAAAACATTGTTTCTAAAAATACAATCTTCATAACTTCACTACAAGTGTCTTTCACCTAGGTTGTTAGTAATTCAACATGAGCATAATTTTAGAAAATAAAAACAAAATCTTTAAAAAAAAAGTAAATGGGCCTAAAAATCACTCATTACTCCGTCCGCATTATGTTTGTGCAGGTAGACGACTATAGGAAAATAGGAACCTCCAAAGCTTTATTCATTTCATCCTCAAAATGTTCATTGCTGGTGTGTTCGATATGGTGAAGTGAAGACAGCATATCCCAAGAAAATGAGGTGGATTTAATGTCTAACATTTCAGCTTTACCAAGTCTATCCCACAAGCTAATTTCTTTTTGCTCAGGAAACTCATCAATTTGTGTATTCCCTGCAAAATCTCCATCACTGCATACAATTTAAATGAATTAGCAGTCGCACCAGCATATTGAAAATTAGGCTTCTCATTCCAAAAAAACTGAGTCATTCCAAAGAAAAAAACTGAGCATATACGCAACCGTGTATATGAATTAAATCATAATAAAAATTGGAAATAGTAAGAAGAAACCAAAAAGGCATGGCGGAAGAAGAGCGAGGGAATCCAGAGGAGCGATAATTGGAAGTGCGTTTACGAACTGATTGAAGCCATTGAGTGAACATAGAAACAGGTCCTGATGTGATATCTCCCAACGTATACAAAACCTGCATGCATTATTTTTTATTGTTATTGTAGAATGAATTGAAATACAAAAAGAATACCCGATACCGATAAGTAACAGTAAGAGGCGATAATAATACTTGAGACTCGTTGTTTTGGTTTTGATCTTGTAAAGAGTTAGTGAATGGTGGTGAAATAGAAGGGTGTTGCTTTTCTTGCTCTCTTGCCATTTAGAAACACTAACAATGCAACTGCTTCCTATTCTCACTGGGGTTGGACAAAAAATTTCGGTTACCAGATTTAAATTTATAATTGAGTCAAAAACTATTTTAAATTTTCGGTGAATATATATAATCCAACTCATTTAGAGTTTTTTATATAAATATTTTGGGAAAGCGACCTCAAATTAAAGAGATTAAATTTAAACTCTATCTACACTATTAAAATATTATGTATCTCATCTCATAGACATAAAATATTAATCATAATTTAAGTAAAAATTTATATAATTAATAATTATATATTCTATTTTTATTAAAGTATATAAATTATCTGAGTAAAAAAAAGTATATAGAATATCTATAAATTATTAAAATTGTAACATTTTTTCAATATTTTAAAATGGTTCGAAAATGCTAATGATAAATACACACATTGATAATTATTAAGGGAAAAAGACAAAAATATCATTTATTAGATTTACTAATTATTTTTTGTGCATTACATACATCGTAAATATATGTGTCGA
>JBBPBR010000004.1:69309585-69336564 GCA_037974775.1 Cicer pinnatifidum
TTTGTTGTCTTCTTCAAAATTACTAGTGTAAATAGACTATATCATGCGATAAATAATATATGACTTGGTGTACGTCAGTGCATCAAACAGTTTTTTTTTTTCTTAAACAAATAGATAAATGATTTTTTAAAAATGACTTTAATTATAAAAGATTATATTATAGAGCACCTAAAAGCCTTTTTGTACGTGAACTAAAAAATCTCTTAGAGCTAACTAGTTAATCTATTTAAATAAATACATATAAAACAATATGTAACATATTTGTTGCAAAGCCAATTAAATGACTAATAACGATGAATCTCACAAGGATCATATTACAGTGAATCCATGACTAAATAAGAACATGTAATTGTTCATTAGAAATACGCTTTTAATAATATATTTCATTTTTTCACAATTCAAATGGAACTTCCATATTATTCCCTTGTTTTTTGGAGATTACATGAACATCTCACGTGAGAACGTTGTTGACCAAATGTTTAGCTCCAATGATGCTTGATTAAAAACACCAACTTTTGTTTTAGATAATAAAAGATTAAAAATAAATGAAACAACGGGGAGGGTGCGGATGGTGAAAAGGGAGCTAGAAATAGGAAGAGAGGAGGGAAAGCAGAATTTTTGTTTAAATAATTATTGTAAAAAAATATTATTAATGGAAATAGTTTAATAATTTATTTTGTATTCTTGAATTATTTTTTTTTAACTTTCTATATTTTTTAATATTAATTTTTTTGAACTATTTTTTTTAATTGTTAATAAAAAGAAAACCACATTTTCTAAAATAAGACAGAACAAGTATGGATTGAGCCAGGTTGTTAATTGAAAGGAAAATGATTGTTGAACATCCAAATTTTGATGTCAAATGAGACATCTTACTTTTTGGCACTTGTGTACGATGAATGGTAAACTAAATTCACGAAACCAAACAACCCTGGCATGCCATTTATTTTGCTTTTGTCACATCTATTTTTTTGAATATTTTTACTGTATGTTTCTTTGGAATATTTGCAGAGCACAAACGGTATCAGAAGTTTTTGTCTTCAGATCAACCATCAACTATTCTACCATTTCTTTTTCTTTCTTTACATATTTTCTACAACCATAAAAATTGACTCTGAATTAATTAATTTAATTTAAAAACAAGGTAATGTAAAATAATTTTTATTTGGATACATTTACATAAAGTTAATCAAATAACAAAGTTCACAAACCTCATTGTTGACCTTAAAATTTAGAACATTCAACAACTTTTTTACATAATTTCTTCAGTACACTTAACAATTCAATAAAGAAAAAGCAAGCACACAGAAACTCACCAACTAAGGTTGAAAACCCAAAAGGCCATAAAAGTTATGAAAAAAAATTGTCAAACTTTTCTTTTGACATTCTGCACAGTAATACATTCCTTTTCTCTAATTATTTTTGTATTAAAGGATAATAATGTTTACTTACAAACTCAGCTAATTAATAGGAAAACACACAAAAGGGAAAAAAGAGTGTGTCAGAAAACTTCAGGTAAAGGCCTTCCTTCCAAGAATGATTTGAATAGCACAAGTGATCTTTCAGGCTGTGAGAAAGGAACTTCATGTGCAGCACCTCTGACTGTTGCAAATGAGAGCATATTCCCATAAACTTGAGTCCATCCACCAACCTAATTTTCATTCATTGAGATTTGAGATTACTTTATGATTTACATTGTACATACAATTTGGATTTTGTTAAAAAAATTTGTTAAGAGTCTAATAAAGATGCTCTATTTGTCTAAAATAGTTATATACCGACATCTATCGTAAATTGCGATATCGACATCTAACGTAAATTGCGATATTGTTACTAAGTTTTATATTTAAAGATAAACTGCAAAATATTATATTTTCATTAGATGTCTTAGTGTAAGTGTAACCGTACCTTTTCTCAAATAGATATTGTTGAAAAAATCATTTATTTATACTGTTGTTGTGAATAAAAACATAATAAAGTTCAAACTTAGAAGAAAGAATAAAATATGCAGTTCTGTTGACAAAGACTAAAGCCAAGATGAAGGGATCTTTCTACTTTGGGGAAAGACTAGTCAGTGATTCCTAGTCAGACCATTGAAAGCTTTCTGGCCTTATAAAATGGAGCCAGCATTTTTGCAATGGTTTCTCAACAATTCAAACAAGTAAGATATTTAATTAATGTAAATTTAATATGGTGAAAGAAAAAAAAAATACTAACATAACAAATAATATAATATATATACTAACATTTACCTGTTGGCTTTCAAACCATACTCTGTAAGAGACTGTTGTATTAAGTCCTAATTGTCTAGCCAACTTTTGAACTAAGGTTCTGCTTCCAGTTAGTGGAATTACTGAATCTTGATCTCCACTGAAGAAATAATAATGCAGATGATTAGGTTAATTTAGCTCTAAAAACATGTATATATGAATCCTCAAGTTCAAGCCATAAATAAATCAAAATGATAAGGAGAACTCTAGATACCTGTAAATTAGAACTCTCACTCCAGATTTTATCAATGATCCAACAATAGGAAGTGTTGGCACTTCCAAGTTAAGCACATCATAGTCCAAAATGCTGTTACCAACAAAACAAAAACCAATGATTACATAGATTGGTTAAAAACCATTATTAGCCTAATAGAAGTACAAGTTTTTCAACTTAGTGAGAAAGACCAATGTTTCAAAAACATATCGGGGCCACAATCTAGGCCATGACATCAAGGTTTTGATGTCTCTGCAACCTCAAATGTATGAACCACATTCAATCACAATTCTATGTCATATTAAAGATTTCAACCACACTTAATCATGATTCTACGCAACAGTAAGAATTGTGACTGCAACTTCAATTTAAAACCTCGAGAATGACTTACTTGCTACAAACATCCCACTTGCGAACTCCGACAAGCTTAGCATGAAGTGCCTCTTGCACATCTCTCCGGTTTAAGTAGTTTGTAACCTTATCATCCACACATACATCGATCCTCTCATTCGCTTGCTACAACGACACATGACACACAAAAGGACAAATCTAAATGAATAAGCTGCTAAACTTGAAAACAAATGACAAAAAGTGATAGAAAAAACCATGAAAAGAGACTCACTTGTGTTTGAGGACTAATAACCTTGGATTGTGATAACACTGATGAAATGCAAACATCAAGTGTGACATCATATTTGTCAACAAATTTACTAGTTTCTTTGCTCACCAATCCCATAACCTTTGAACAAAGAGGTGAAACTGAGTCTCTATTGTACTCACTCACATAGCGAGAGTAATTACACACAGTAGTGAACATGTTGTATGTTGAATCTGAAATTAGTCCATGAGACCAAAAGAATTCAGCCCTTGAATTGAAATCAGTGGCATATTCTAAAACTGGATTTCCCAACTGCAATTCAATTCAATTTTTTGGTATCAGAAGCTAGTAACATATGATTGATATTTAAACATAAACATTAGTATCATTGATACGTACAGCTATGCCTTTAAGATTGAATATCTTGTTCCTATTGTTCATTTCAATCATGAGTTTTGCAAGTTGAGGAACATAATGACCTGAATTATTAATACATGCATAACTCAGTGATTTTAATTAACAACGAAAATGTGTAAGCAAGGAGATATAGTAATTGGTGTAACATGCTTTTAAAAGGAAATAAAGGTGATAAATTTACCTGCATAACTTTCTCCTGTTAGAAACAAATCTCTGTTTCTATATTGTGGAAACTTATTGAACCAACGTTGCAAGAATACAAGATTGTCCCTTGCTTAAAAATAAAAAAATAAAAAAAAAAATAAAAAAAAACATATTTTTCAGATGACAAAATATATATGTAGATAATGACTATTTGAGAGTATATAATAAATGTACAAAAGAAATCATCATCATTATCATCATAATGATATCAAAAGTATATCATTCTAATGCTTTGAGTAAAGAACAAGACATAAAGAATAATAATGTAAAGTGTCATACAAAAGTTATTGTGAAATTTTACAATAAAATCACTGTTTTATCTTTTATCTCAACTTTTTAAAAGTCTAAAACATAAGATATACTTGCCTAATGCCTTTTTATTATAGAAGTAGGATTTAAAGGAAGTTTCTAAAGAGAAACATTTTTAGTCTCAAAAAAGATTTAATAACAATAATAATGAAGTGATATGATATATACCTGTTTCCTCATCATTCACTGTTGTTGTATAAGAGGAACTACCTTTAGCATAAGAGAATCCAACTCCAATTGGTGTCTCTAAATACAGCATGTTTGCCTCTACAACACAAAAGTAGCTATGAATTAATATGCATGCCATTCTGGTAGATATATAGATAATTGGAATGTGGCAATAGAGTATAGTACCTTTATTCCAACTATGTTCATTTTTTATGAGAAATTCACCATTTGGTCTAAAAGGTCCATTTTCTGAGAATGCACCTACTCCTAGTGAAGAACAACCAGGTCCTGTACAAACACACAAACTATTAACTTTAATACATATTATAAAATAAAACAAATATAATTTAGTAAATTGGAAATTATTATTAATTAAAGTGGTAGTGATAGTCATTTTACAAAGTCAAACTCTTGGACTAGCTTATACAAATAAGAAAGACCCTTTGATGGAAATGAGAGATTGCAAACCTCCATTGAGCCAAAGAACAAGAGGTTTTGAAGGTGGATCAATTTCTGATTCAACAAAATAGTAAAAAAGAGACTTGTTTTTCTTGTCATCAACTGATACATATCCTGAGAATTGTTGAAAGGTTATGTGTGGTTGTCCAGGAAGACCAACAATTCTATCTGCATGAGAATGATGTTGAGAAGAGAAACAAAACACCTTCAAGGAAAGAAAACTAAGATGAAGAAACATTAACATAGCCATTGCAATAGTACTATTGAACTTCATGGTTTATTTCACAAATGTAAAGAGAAGAGAAAGATTGAGTATGTGAAAGGACTTTTGAGAGAAAGAGTGATGGGGTGATGTATTTAAAATGATGAGTAGTACAAGGTTGGGTTAAATGTGTGTGGGGGCATTGAGATTGAGGTGGTTGAAATTTAATGTATTCTATTCAATTGTAATTATGATTACAATTTTAACTTTTATAATGGCAGGCCTGAAAATGGTGTTGAAAGAGATGTGACAGAGGCAATGACCAAGGTGTGCTGTGTCTGTCTATACTATATACTTAGCAGCAGAAAAAAATATAATTATTACTATAGAGTTTTAATGTTTAAAGTTTAGTCAGTGTGTGTGTGTGATTTTGCTGTTATGAAAAGAAAATTGGGTATTGGAATATGTATGAGCTCTGTTTTTAATTGTATTTAATTTAAGGACTCTGAGTCAAGACTATTCCTTCTAAAAAATTGTTAGTGTTTAATCTCTTTTTACATTTTTTATGTGAGTTGTTATCCTGAATACTTCAATGTAGATTTGTGTAGGATTCTAATCCATTACACTATTGATGATACTCACATGGACCCTATGTGTGAGAACAATTCTTTCATGTGTATGATTGTTACACATTGATTTTTTATTTTAACCTGTATAGCTGTAACTATGAAATTCACACTGTGTAGAATAAAATTGCATTTGATTGTGTAATTGTCAAACACAGTTTTTTCTTTGTTTTTTATAACTTAAATCTATTAAAAGTAATTATATTCGATATATCGTTGCAATTTAATGTAAATATATATTTCAGTTGGAATTCGAACTATTATTAGTTATATCATAAAAATATAACTCAAAATTTACAAAATAAAATAAAATTGATTTAACCTAATTGTGATATTGGAACACGTTTCTCATCGTAAAAACATAAAATCAACAAATTATGTTGAAAACTAGTAAGTTCCGTGAAACTAAATGTAAGTTAAAATCCTAAAATGTGTTCCCCAACTAGCATGTGTTCTCCAACTATGCTAGCTAAGTCTTTGCATTTTTGCACTTGAAAGAAAATGGCAAATTTTGTATCCTTTTGAATTTTGACCGTATCTATTTATTTTCTTTTTTGGTACAATAAAGGATAAAAGTCTAACAAGAGAGAAAGAAACTAATAAAACATTATTAGACATCTAAGTCAGAAAATATTGTAAAAACTAATCTTATAAAAATGACTCGAATTTTTTTTCTAAATAAGATAAGCAGAATAATCCAAAAAAAAGAAAAACTAAAAATATCGAATCAACCTACACATATATTATCTTCCCTCAAAATATGAGAAACCTCTATCTATTTCTATTACATGGAAAATGGCTTTTGGAGTTACTTTTCACTCCTTCAAAAAATGTGTACTTGTTAGGATTTGAAAAAGAATTAGATAAAAAAAGTATTTCATTTCTCCATATGTCTAGAGACATATTAGTACTTCATAGCATTTTGGGGAGGAGATGCTGGCATAAGATATGCAATTATGCAGGGTATAAAACAAAGATGCACATATCCTTTTTGGTTTTCCAAAAAAATAAAATTGTTTGATTGATTAGTTTCTCTTGATTGGAAAGTACATGAAAGATTTGCACATCGACAAAATAAGTGGTTACAAAATGAAGTGTAATGACCATTGAATATTAAATTCATTTGTGGCTTGTAAGAGAAGTTATAAATTCAAAAAGCACACTCAAATACATCATTAACCATAATAAGCCTTGAGTAATGAATATGCATACTTTCCCTTTTTATTTTTTATTTGTTGCTTTCTTTTTATGCAAAGAATATTATTTTAAAAAATGAGTGAAACCTTGAATGAGTTTTTTTTTTTCCTCATGCCCACAATAAGTGTGCTTTTGAATAGACCCAATACCCAAACATTTTCAAGTGGGAAATTAAATGAGATTAATCCTTTAAAAGTCTAATATTTTCCTTGTGGTGGTTAAAGATTTATCTTTATGTACTTATGTGGGAATGAACTTGTTCTCTTTGACCATTTGTGAAAAGGCTTTTGTTATAATCATAAGGAAACTCTACGATTCTTTGTTTTTCAAAACCTTTTGGTGACACAAAAGTAAATACACCCCCACCTTCGTTTTACAAACTCACATGCTAGCCTCTAGGGAGCCACATGTTCCCATCGTGCCCTCAAACCTTTCCACGTTGGTTTCTCGTGGGGCCTTTCCCCATTTAACATTTCAACCTCGCAAGATTTTACATTGCTTAGTGTATCATTAATTTCATTTATAAGATTAAGTAAAATTCATTTGAGATTTGTAAAAATGATTAGAATTTGAATTTGTTGTCCTTCGAATTAATAATTAGCTTTAAATTAATTATTCAATTCACTTTTACTTATTCAACTTATTTTTATTTAAATATATTTAAATATAAATTATTATATATTCAAGACACTTTTGAACAAAATTAATTCTCATCACCAACATATTTTAATAATTAGCCATTAGATTTTTTATTCAAAGTTCAACAACTATGAAATGAACCACAACTATTGAAAACCGAATTATTCATGCAATAGCGCAATTTATGGATATGTATAGTTAGGCAAGCCTCTCGAGTGATTTTGAATTGACCCAATATGCTTAGAGATGAAATTAGAAAGATGGTCTAGTTATGGAATAATGATTTAAAACATTGTCCTTGGAATGGACCACTCTATGAGGAGAGGTGTGTAGGTTTTAATCTTGTTTGCCTTAGACAAGGTAGAAAAAAATGAAAGATAATGAATGTCAAAAGAAAGAACAAACCATAAAAAGACAAATATGATCAAAATTCATATGGTGGACATTGAGCTTTTTCTGTTTTATATGCGGCCTCAAAGAACTAGTAAATGAGAAAAAATATGGTCCCTACTTTAAACAGCTTTTACTAAAGATTTCAGATTTTTCATCATTACAAGCACTAATGTCACTGATTTTCTGGCATTCATATATTTCTCAATTGTCAAAATATTCTATTCATTCTCAAAACGCTAATTATCTACTCCCACTCAACCCCAAAACAACAACAGAAAAGTAAACGTAGAGTCAAGTGATTACTCCCCCTCTCTCATTATAAGAATATTGTTTAAAGTTTTACACACATACTATTAAAAAATTCAATAATTAAAAAATAATAATAGTCATTATATTAAATTACAATTTTCAATTATTAATGTATTTTTATTATCATATAAATTTAAATTAATGTTTTAGAAGTAGTGTACATAATAATGATTAAAGAGTATAATTATAAAAAAGAATTAAAATTACATTAAAAATTAAAAAAAATTATTATTTTGAAACAATTCTTTTTCTAAATTAACATTTATTATGACACTTATGGAAAATAATGTATGTGAGTGACTAGGGTAGACTTTTGGGCATAATAGTTGGAAAATGTGAGAGATAGTGCGATTGAAGTTAATAGTATGTTTGATATAGTTTCTTTTTTCATCTGTTTTATTATCATAAGTCTTCAAAATACACTTTTGAATTGGCAGTCTAAAAATGTATTTTGATCCAAAAACATACTTTTGAATGAATTAGTTTAAAAAATATTAGACTGGAAAAAGAAACTACTAAACTTTAGCCATTTTTCATTCAACTAAAAAAAAATAAATAAATAAACACGAGTGGAGAAAAAGATGATCCACTTTTACTATTAAAAAACGCAGGCCTTTGATTCTTTTTATGATAGAGATTGCTATTCATTCACAAAGCTGAACAGGACCCCGCGTGAGAACATTACAGCACCATCTTAGTTTCTTAGCTATACTTAATATTATAGACGACCTTAGTATAATATCGTGGTACTCTGCAAACACAAGCACGCTCTACACGCATCTTAATCTACAAGGAATGGGCTTATGTTATAATCTACTACTCTCTATTGTAGGATTTATTACTTTAAAATACCATTTTTTATATTTTAAATTATAAGGTTACAGAAAAAATTATCCTCTCAAATTAAAAAAATTGAAAAGTTATTGGTAAAATCTAGTTTAATTAGTAAATTTTTAAAGTGTTTGATCAAAAGGATTCTAATAAAGAATAAAAAATTTAATTTATTCAAAAAAATAATAATAAAAAATTTTAATTTATTCAACGTGACCCACTCTCAACGATATAGACAAAAAGGATTAAAAAAAATCTTCATACTTCCTCCATGACTTTTTAATTATGTCAGATTTTTTTAATAAAATTTGTTCCTAATTTTTTGTAATTTTTAAATTTCAGATATTCCTAGAGCCCTTAAACATTTTAGAGATGTTAATCTAATATTAAAAATTACACCCTAACAAAAAAAGTACAATTTTAATAGTTTTAAAAAAAGTAAAATAAATTATAATCCTATAAATTTTTTATTTTTACTTCGTATAAATTTTTTAGTCTTTAAATTTTTTATTCATTATTAATCTCTATTTAAATTTTTTATAAATAAATTTATATTTTTAATCTTAAAAAGAATTCTTAAAAATCAAAATTGTGGATAATTTTTTTTTACAAATTAAACTTAAAATGTCATTATTTTACAGGAACAAAAACATTTGATCCAAAAAAAAATTACTCTCATTTAATTATAGATAAAAAAGAAAACTAGACCCTCACTAATTGAACTGTACTGCTGAGTTGGATGCACAACCCAATTAGCCTGATCTTGATATTACATCTCCGTGCAGCTCCAGTACGACGTGAGTAATTATTAAACAATAGCTTGGGAAAATAAAGTAGCTGTGAGAAAACTAATTCAGGAGAACAAAAATTACCATGGCAAAGTATATTATGAATTGCACGTTGAACTTCTCATCTGAAAAAACCGATGGCTACACAATTTATATATTCGGACAAGTTGGCAGTAAAAACTAACAGCAACTAATTAACCAACTCCAGCAAAAAAAAACAAACTAGTGAAAAACTAAACAAACTAACTGAAAATATTCCTTCTCCAATAACAAACAAGCAAGCTCGGCCTCGCAAGTTACAAAATTCAGTTAAAAGAATGAGGTAAAGATTCCCAGTTTCATGTAGTTTATTATCACAGATACTGTCTTCCTTCAACGTAAAGCTTCTTGCTTCCTTTGTATTAGACCCAAATATAATGTTGAAAACATGGTGTACAGAAAAGGAAAAAGAACTTGTATAGAAAACTAAACAAAAATATACAGGCAGGGCAAAGAATCAATCAACAAATAAAGGGCTCGGACAATTACGATGAGGCATCTGAATCAGAGGCAGGCTTATGATTGGAAAATGCCGACTCTGGATGCTGATCAATTCCCTTCCGAGAAGCTTCCCAAAGTTGCTGTTCTATACCCAGCTTCCTCAACTCCAACAAACCTCGCTCAACTAGAAGGAAGCAGAATGAACAAAGGAGTTGATATACAAAACATTCATGTAAATTGAAGCAATATAAATTAAACATTTGAGCATGTAACAGCACGGTTCTCTCTTTGAATTTTCCCATATTTGCATACCCAACGTTACAGACTATCAAACATCACACATATGTTACTTATCCATTTTCTGAATTGCAGCTGATTGGTAGTATTGCAGGTTCAGATTAGAAAATAAAACAAAATAAGCACTGAATTCATAGGAAAAACCTGGCCAGTTTTGGCGCAGTGCAGCAAAACTGACATGACCAAATCAGGCACAAGAGAACACAATTGGGCGTCGATTTGATAAATAGTCAACCAGTTGACAGCCCATAAAAACAGGAAATTATCACTAATTCTCACCACTGTCAAGAAATCTAAAATCCAAAAGGGTAATAGAAGTAAAACCTAAATTACGAAATGATCTTTATCAAATTCAGATAGCACTTGTGTTGTTTTCCATTGGTAGCCAAATATCTAGACACTCGGTATATCAAGTTTCTTCAGCTCCTTTGTATTAAATATCTCAATGCCATTTGCAGCGATCAGAAATTTATATTCATGCATACAGTGCAAATGAGCAATATGGAAACTGTCATGCTACATTAACCATCTAGATATTTTTTAAATAAAAACCATTCAAATTCAAGCGACACAAGAAGATGATAAGAATGATGAGCTTACCGTCAACAGCATCATGTGAAGTTGGTGACTGTCCGCTGCGGGCAATCCAAAACCGAAGCCGGTCTTCTGCAATATCTTCTTCCACACCATGAAATAAAGCTCTCCTCCAGAAATAAGTTAACCACGCCTGCAAATATTTGTATTTTATAAATCAAGCATATATTAAATAATATGTGCATAATACCCAAAATAGCTATATTTCAAATTCAATTATAGGATAAACTGGCCATCTAAAAGCCATGGCTATATAGGAGCGTCCATTCAAGATTTCATCTCTGTATTGATCATGAGAAAAAACAGAATAAAGCAATTGACTGAATTTTCTAAGATATAAATATGACTTCAGCCGAAAGATATTTAGCAAAGAACACAAATTACTGTCAAGATAACCAATTGCGGATTTTAAGAAGATATTTACACATGCTATAGCCACAAGAGCAATGCTAGTAAAAATGAAAATTCTGTAACATCATTTGAAGGACAAATATTACAATTTCATTGGACCAAAGCCAAGAACATAGAGTGCAAAATTTCAGAATCTTCAAAGAGCAAGCAACCAACCTCTTTGAAAAGAACGTCTTCGGCTTCCTCTTCACTTAATTCTGGAGGAAACAGAATACAGAAGATTAACAAAGTATCATCAGGTGATCTGCCAAACGCATTTCCATTTACAAATGAAAAATGGCCAAATGCAGCCATGTCTGTTTAATATATAAGCAAAAATACACAGGTAGCCATTCGCAATAGCTTTACACAAATCCTATCCCATAGATGAAGTTCAGTCCATAATTAATAGGTCGTAAATTGTCCAAAATCAATCGTAATTTCCCCACCAAAAGAATAATATATAAAAATGATTGAAACATTTATAAGCAACATTTTACTAAAGCCTAGACATTTAAAACCACTAAAGCACATAAGTTTGAACACAATAAAAGAACCAGAAAACTCATCTACTGAAAACTTAAAATATCTAAACATCAAATGAAAGTGTTGACAGCTTAATTCTTACCAAATGCTTCTGAATATTTGGCATCACCAGGTGATTTGGAATCTGCAAATAAATTTCAAACAAATGAAAAACATTACAGTTCAAATCATCTTCTACTAAACCATTCTCCTTGCAAATGTTAACATAATAAAAATTGAGAAAATTATTCAAAAATGAGCACATGAACTAAAACAAACCAAAAGATAACTCATTACTAAAACTCATAAAGATAATCCACATAAGAAAAATCATGAAACTAAAACACCACTTCAATCAACCAAAAACTGAATTATAAGAGGAAAGGAAATAATTCAGTAATATGGTAAGAATAGTACCAGCTGCAGGTGGAATATAGACAGGTGTAGCATATTAAATGAAAAAGTAAGAGTAACCGAATGGATTAGCCAAAAGAGAAGTAGAAAATTAGATTTCATAAAGACATAATTTTTGCGTACCTAAAACAGACTGCCGAATCAAATTTGGGCGTCTGTGTTGGGCTAATGCAAGCACAACAGCATCCTCAACCTAAAAAACAAGTATTTTATGTAAATATTGGTAGGAAGTGAAATTCTACTGTTGATAAGCATGCGTGGAGGAGACATGCTCCTTACAATCAGAGGTATCCCTTTGCAAAGAACACAAACAGCAAGACAAAAATATATAAAAGGATTATATTGATAAGTGATAAACACCCCCACCCCCACACCCGGAAAAAAAAATTCCCTCAACATGATATGCATCCCAGTCTCTTCCAATAAACTTGTCCTCTGACATTTTCCATTTCTAGAGCAGCAAGTCTGCACCCATTTTCTCCCGTTCATTTATTTGAATACCCTTTCATTTCATATATATACAACCTGTCATTCTTATTCAGCCCCTCTTTCACTATTTTAGCATAAGCATGTGCTATGCGTCTACCATATATTCTTCCAGCACTAGATAAGAAAGGAAAAGGAGAAACAATATGTGAAAAAACCCAAAATGTAGAAAGGCAGTCAAATTTCAACCAAAATTGTGTGAAAGTTTGGATTCTAGATATCTGTTATTTAATATAATAATAGGCTTCAAGATATGATTACTTGCATCTAACATGTTCAAACAGTGATCGTGATAAAGAACTGAACAAACAAATCATTAACTTAAATAACATTCATTGAGAACCTTCAAAGAAGCAAGTTCCCTCAAACCCATCTCAACCGAAAGCATACTCTCTATGTTTCCTTCCCCGGCGAGATCATTCAAATCACGAACAATTTTGCTTCTATCTGAACCATCAGCACCTAGTCCATGCTGTTTAATTAGATGTCGTTGTAACTAATTTAAGAGATAAATTATTCAAACTAAAGTTTAAAGTATCAACTCATGCTCACTTTTGTTCCAAGATTCCTCCTTAGCCTTTTGTCCAGCAGATACGACAAGTTCAAAAGGAAGAGGAGCTAAAGCAGACCAATGTTCATACTTGGACTGGGCTATATCTGCACATATGCCTTAAAAGCATGGAAGTAGCATGCCACAAGAATTATAAGCACTCATATGTTATCAGTAATATATGAACGGACATAAATATGCATCTCATATCTTTGTAAGTAATGATTTTTCAGATCAAAGTAAAAAAATTAATTAAAGGTTGAAATATTCTTTTAATGCAGAAAGTAGGGAGCAGAAGCAGCTTTGTTACCATGTTTTACAGAAAGACCCCAGTAGCGGGCAAGCCAACATCTCTTCAGGACCACTTCCTCCTAAAAGACAGATTAAAAGATGAATTTAGACAGATGGAAAAAAATGATTACTCGATAATTCTCACTTTAATGGAATACACAGACCATTTCTTCTTGTGTCAAAATCATTCTCTGTGTCATTGTTCGAAGAGACTTTGCTTCGGCCTCGGCATCTTGCCGTTGTTCCTCTGCTGCAGCAGCATCGTCTTTTAGGTTCTAAACAAAGTAAAATAGAAGCTATGACTTGTACCAGAGATTAATTATTGATCAGACCAGGTATGTGGTGTTCATTAAAAAAAAAGGCCAGGTATGTGGTACAACTAAAAAATTCATTCAAAGTTCAGAAGTACCTGTATTTCGACACGAAGGGCTGTGATATCCTCATCCCTTTCATTCCTTGTTTGTTTTGCAGCCAAAAGAGCAGCCTGTGACAAAAATATTGAGTACTCCAAGGATATTCTTTGAGTGAACCAGCATTTAAAACTTGTTGCTCAAAACACAAAAATTAAGAATAAAACTGCAACTGAAACAGAGTATTGGGTACAAAAGTATCAAGTTAATATTTTTCAACCAGCTGCAAAACCACCTAAGAATCATGTCCCTTCACACATATGCATACATGCATTGTTCTCAATAATACTGAATTAAAACTTGAAGAGCTAGTATAGCCACTTATCAAGCAAGGGTAGTCAAGCACTTAAAATTTCCTATCATCAATAATTTCATATTTTTGCCACATCTAATATTCATTCTTCCTTCATACCTCTCTTTGACGCAACGCGGCTTCTTTCCTGCAAATATACCAAACAAAAACATGACCTAAAAAATAAAAAAAATAAATATTTTCAGATTGACCGACTTATATGGGAATCTAAAACTATGTTACCTGCTCAGCAGTTTGGCTTCCAGGGATACACCTTCTCCCAGAGAAGCAACCTGCCAAAACCAAAATGATCAAGGATATAGATATCAGCAAACATAGCATGCAGAATGAAAGCTGTGAAATGAAGTAACTTTTATATATTACGTAGATCTTACTTCACACATCTACAAATAGCTGAGAATAAAAGCATAGTGGTTATGCAAAAATATAACATTTAAACTATGGTCTTAAAACCACTTCTGTTATATTTCTGTTAGGAACCAGAAAACTTAGTTTGCAAGGGTTTCCCCTTACAACTGTGAGACTTAGTTTACCTCTGATTGTTCCAGCATGTGAACCCATCTGTACAGTTCCCGCTATGTGATCTATGACTTCCTAACTGCTAGCGTAACTGATTGTAACTATCCCCCTAAAATCCTATTGCTTATTCTTTCTTGTATACACATTCCAAAATCCAAACCCTATTTTTATGCTAAGGCTTATGCCTAACCGATTCAAAGTTAATAAGTAGCAAACAAAATTCACCTGTTTCTCAAGTTCCCTAGACCTGGCCTCCTCTTCTTGGCGTTTTTCCTCTGCTTGTCTTAGCTGTAGTATAATCAGGAGCTTATGTTCAACATCATATAATATGAACAAAAACTGATTTTGTTTGGGTGTGAGTAAGCATACCTTTTCTAATAAAGCATCATTCTCTTCTTGTAGCATATCAAGCTGCAATATCAATAAGAATCAGCTTTAAAACTCATCTTTTAAGAATTGCAATACAAAATCTACTTAAAGCTTGAGAATTACTATACTTCATCACGAAGTGCAGATGCTTCACGCTGATCTCCTGAGTCTTTGGAGTTAAGTTGCCTGATAGTGATGTCTGGTGCAAACCTGAAATCATCAACCAATGATTAAAATTCAAAGAAGAGCAAGTCAACAGTATTACCTTGTGGCCAACAAACTACTGTACTGAAGTTCACATACACACAAAAAGATATAGATAGATATATGATGTCCATGAATAAAATAAGGAATGAGCTCATTCATACATAAAAAAGAATGAATTGCATGCATGTGCAAAGGTCATTTTTGGGCAAATCAAGACTAGAGCCCAAAAATGACCTCTGCATGGCAATCCACTATATTATTTTATTTTTATTTAGAACAAGAAGCCACTGAAGTATTTAACAAGTGTTTTGCATGTCAATGTCTAAGTCTTTTACGTTTATCATGAATCAGCTTTACAGTATTATTAGCTCGACCAGGAAGTGCAACAAAATACAAACTTACCAGTCATATAATGCGGCGGAAAAACCAAAAGAATAAGTGGTAAAAGAACTGCACACTACACTACCTTTTCTCTCTATTCCTATTGGTAGGAGGATCAATTGGAGGTACAGCCATAGGTGTTCGGATAGTTGATTTGGGAGGTGGCACCACTGCTGTTGAGCGAACTGAAACTGCCGGTCTTCCAGCTGATGCTGAACGCACTGAACGATTATGCTCTACAAAGTTCCGACCTAACTAATAAAAACATCAAAATGTTATTAGCTCAACAAGAATAAGCAACATAAATTTGAATTAATCCATAATCTAGAAAATTCAATCCGTCGCTCAGATCTCATTCAATCACTATAGATAGCATCAAATTAACAACCGCGAACCAAGTCAGAAACGAAATATCGCTAAGCTTAAAATCTTGTAGAATACCGATATTCTTTTCTTTTTCGGCGAGTTAATTGCACGAATCAATGCAAATAATCACGTAATTGAATAAGAACAGATACTTAGGGAACAAGAACGTTGAGAATTACCGCAGGAGAAGGAGATCTGTTAGGCCTCGCGACTGAAATCGGAGGGATGCCGGTTGCATTAGCACTAGAACTCTTGTTGCTGGAGAAGGAAGAAAAAGCGGACGGAGGCGGAGCACCGTAACGGAATCCGAGATCGTCGTCTTCATCGTCGTCGTCGACGGTCTGAGACGCCATGACGCGAGCAAGGCGCTGCGCTGCGGCTTTAGCAGCTACGTTTTGCGTGCGCTTGACGGTGGAGAGGCCGGTGGAAGTAGGACCCAGCCGTGACTGAGGATGAGCCGGCGACATCACCGGTGATGATGAGCCTGTGCTGCTGGAACCACCGCTCCACTGCCGCGTGTAGACTGGACTCTCGGTTCTCCTCCGGTCCATGAGTGTAATCAATCCTTATAGAAGACTTGAGGAGACTGTGCTAGATTTTCTCGAGAAAATCGAAGGAAAATTGTGGAGAAAGAGTAGGAGGAAAGTTTGTTCCGTTGGAATCGTGCGCTGTCCTATGTAGGACAAAACGACGCCGCTTCTTTGCAATGGGTTCGCGACGGAGAAGGCTAGTAAAGTCTACGTACGTGTCGTCTTTCAAATATCTATTAGATCAAATCATTTATTTATTTTTCATCAACAATAAAAAGAGAGACTCGTTTATTTTGGCGGCTTAGGAAGCGGAGTGTGTCTCCGGTTGTTCACAACCATGATAGAACCACAAAAAATATAAATAAAAAAATTTGAATTATTTGAAATAAATTCAAAAGAAAATTTGATTATAATATAATATATGATACATTTTATATAGTTAATAGATATTAATTTACTTCTAGTCAATATTAACTGTTAGTAACTAATAACTATCTATATTTGTAATAATATAAGCACAAAAGTGTATATATTACAACTACTCCCATAATTTTTTTCTTCTTTTATTTTATGATAGAGAAAGTAGGTTTGATTTATCTAACAAAACAATCAACTACTCCCATAACAGATGTTACGAGTTCAACTTCTTTTTTTAATAAAATTAACAATTAATTATTAGTATTAATTATTTTAATAAATATCTAATTATAAAAATATTAGCATTAATCTTCTATCTACTCAATTTGATCAATGCACGTAGAGAAGTCGTCAAGATTCACTTTCCCCTTTCCTTTCAAAGGATTGTGGTTGCTATTCCTTTACATTTTATTCACTAACTCTAAGAATTAAATAGTACATCTAGTACGTGTTAATCAAGCGATAAGTTCACAGTATTTGCAAACATGATTGAAACACAAGAGAAGTGAATGGACATCCATTATATTGTACCAAATGATTTCTTTAAAGTGATGAAAACAGCTACCACAATGTAATACTTTAATATATAAAAATTGGAGACTCTTTGCATGTCCATTGCACCACTCAGTGTACCAAACTCATGACTATTTTCAACCTGTTACAATGATTTATGTCTAATCCTACTAAAGCCAACCAAAGTTGATCAACTAAAATTTAACTGCCACAAAGGACACAACCCATTTCAGAATAAATCAATCTTATGGTATGTGACTTGCTAAATAATCATTTTATTTTAGTGCATTATTTATTTTTGATTCTTTATATATATCACTTAACTAATTATTCTCTCTCATCTAAATAAATTTTATCGTTTAATTTTAATCATCAACTTTATTTTAAATAATTTTTATCACTTAATTTTAATCATCAGTTTTATTTTAAAATGTCCTACAATCACCAAAATCATTAATCATCATAGGTCAATAATTCATTTTCGAGCAGAAGTTAGTTATGAAAAAAAATGTATCGTTTCAAGTTATGGCTGGATCAATTACATAAGTCTCTAATCTTTAAGATGAGTATTTATAAATGTCATAATAATCTTCCAAAATTATGAGTTGATGGTGACTGGTGAGTAGTTCTTCTTGTTAGCGACTTATGACTAGGATACACACAGGTCAGCAATTGAGAGTTGAGACAAATTTCTTTGATGTGAGAATCAAGTGACACATAAAGAAGTCACTCCGGTTAAAGTTGACATAGAAATTGTAGTGTGAGTTAGCACGTGGTAGGACCTTCGACTTCCACTACTTTTAGTTGAGTTCAATTCCATTGTTCTCTCACTTCTGTGTATCTTGCTTAGAGTTTTTTTAGCTGAGATTAGTAATATTTTTTTTGGTTAAATTAAGTATGTAGTGCCTTAACTTAATTTTAAATAATATTTTAGTTATTTTTTTTTTCTCGAGTTGTTATTTATTTTAATTTTAAGTGACAATTTAATATTTTATATTTTAAAATTTTAACAATGTTGTCTTTTTTTTATTTACAAAAATTCAAAAAAGTCATCAAATTTTTCAAACAAAACCCATAAAATACATTATCATCCTCAATAAAATACAAATTTAATCAAATTCATATCTTAAATCTTAAAATAAATTCATATTTTTATTCTTTATTTGATGATGTTGGAGATGAAAATATGAGTGTATTTGAATATTTGAATTATGAATTTGATAAAATTCACATTATATTGAAGATAATTATTAATTTTATGGATTTTTGTTGAAAATTTTGATGATTTTTTTTTAATTTTTGTATAAAAAAGGATAACATTGTTGAAATTTTAAAACATAAAATATCAAATTGTCACTTAAAATTAAAATAAATGATCAACTTGGAGAAAAAAAAATAAAAAACTAAAACGTTATCTGAAATTAAGTTAAATGACCACGAATATAACTTAGCCTATTTTTCTTTTATCTTTAAAATTAAAAATTAAAATAAAAAATACAATGTGATTGTATATGTTATTCCAAAGGTGGAATAAACTATTTTAACCAAGGTTCTAATTTGGCACAGGCGCAACAAGCCACATATGAAAAAGAAAACATAAAGTGAAATTCTACCATGGACATAAACTAGATAATGGTTCATATAAATTATGAAGGATAATATCTGTCAAAAAATCATACTTCACTAAATTGATCTCTCAAAGATTAGATGCCCCCGTATCTGCCATTTACAGAATTCTTTACCAAAAAAAACCCGAAAAAATTGTTTCACACATTGATAAATTCATGAAAGAAAGTAAAAACCTATTCTTCCACTAAAATTATAATTAATTATAATGAGATTTAACATTACACGCCAAAACTGAAGAACGACGGATTTTGGGGCGTGGGGCACCTCTTTTGTGATGAATATGATCTTCCTCCATTATCCGTTGGCTATGTAGCTTCTGAGTTAAATGCATTGGATAGCAGAGTAGGGTAGTACCATTCCTCTTAAGTGTTGATGAAAAAGAAATTGATGATAATTCTTGCAAGGACCTCGCAGAGCTGGAATTAGACCTTCCACCAATTTACTCTCACTATCATCAGACTATTCCCCTCGATAGAATGGTTATTTCAGTAAGTGTTTTTTTCACATAATTTATAATAAACCTTCAAACTAGCCTCCCTGTGCAGCAACCCAGCTGCTCTTCAATGACTGGTCCTGATCTTGGTGAAGTGGGAACACAGTATCAAATACAATTCTTGCAAAAACGTGTCTTATTTCTTGTAAATTACCATCAGCTAAGGCCTCATAATCAATTTTCATCCCTTGCTTTGACAAATATTTCTTATTAGCGCTCCTTTTCACAGATTCAAAAATGCTGAATGCTTTTAAGTACAATCCTAATGGAATGAACACCTGTCAAATTGACATGAAGATTAAGAACAAGAACAAGAACAGCACAAATCTAAAATCGTGCATTGTCAAGGTTATTACATTTCAACAAAAGACAATGCAGCAAAGAATGTGAGTGTGAGTGCTCTCGCACTGTGAATCATATCAATGATGAGTTTCTCACATCAATGCGAGTGCTATTGCTGAGGAAAGTGGAAGTTTCAATTTAATTGGATGATAAACAATAATTCAGGTATATAACATCCTCGTGCAATCCATGAACTGGATAATATCCTTAAGTATATACATTAAAAAAATGGAAAAAGATGCTCACTAGGTCTGAATGAGGGGCTTGAGGATAGTCAGCCATAGCCTGAGATACAAAATGCTCATCAGTCATTTGCAACAATGTCCCTCTAACAGACTCTGCAAGATCCTTAACCCCTGCTTCCAATGCCTCTGTATCCAAACCTGAAGGATCTAATAATTCAGGAAATCTCATATCATGCGATTTGTTGATCATCCCTGCTATGTTCACTGCTTCCAACAAATTTCCACCATTATGGACTGCAAGGCTAAATGCAGCAACCACCAAGGGGTCCCTTGGTCGATCACTCAATGCTTTATGTAACGCTAGGATCCCAAACCTGAAAACATAGATTTACTAATGAACTTTCCTTTGTTGGCCCACTTGAAATCAGCTTGTTAATATTGGTGTTTCTAAGTAACCGTGTATAGTAACTTAAATTATATCATGTTACTAAGACTCAGAAGAATTTGCATATAAGAAAAACAATGTTTAAAATCTATTATTACCATTGGCGAGAGTTGAGAAAGGAAAACTTCAATCACACTCAAATTGTGAAAGTGGTCAAAGGATTTAGACAAACTAAAGCTCCAAAAGTATCTTTGAAATATTTTTTATAAGCTAAATTTTGTTAAAAGGAAAAACTAAAAATAGGTAACAAATTAATACCAAAAGGATCATTATATAACTTCACCAGTCCGTCTGCTACATAGAAGGAGAGGGAAAAAATTGAAGTATAACGAAATAAAAGTTAATTCGTGAGACATTTCCTCAGAAACAGAAAGGGAGAAATAATTTGTAAGTTTAGAATCCATTTGTTTCAGATTATTTTATGAAAAAAAATCACTTTTTCTAAGAAATAAAATCAACTTTTCTAAAAATTAAAAACATCTTTTCTAAAAAAAAATCACTTTTAAGCATTTTCAAATTGTTTTTTAAGCTTTTGAAAATATTAAAAAAATCTGAAATTTTATTATAATGCAAAACTATTTAAAGCAACTTCTGAAAAATAATCTGATTATAATGAGTGTGATAGATGAGAGAGAATATTACAAAGCGACTTTCCTAATTGTAACAAACACAAAGTTGCTTCTGGATGCAACTCTAAAAAAAACACCTTTTTATGTATAAGTAATTTTTTAATCCAAATTCCAAAGCTAATGGGGTCTCAATTCGTATCTTCAAACACATGTTGTCCTATAGCAGGATGATATGATCTTCAAAGAAAGCTTAATTGCAATTCTCGTGGATTTTCTCTTCACAGAGCAATTTCACATTAAGTTTATCACATAAAAGAAGCACTGAAGTCTGAAAATAGAGGCAATTTTGTTGCAAAGATCTTACCATAAGCTACTATGACATGGACGATTTGGAGCCAAAAGCTTATCTAAATTGGAGAGGAGAGACTGCAATGATATTCCAAGAGATCCAATAAAAAAATGTGCCAATATAGTGCTAAAAACAAACGGGCCCAATATAAGCCTGATAAACCACATAAAATTGGAAGGAGATCGCCACCTTACCCCCCACATCCCACACCCCATCTCACTACTGAGACAGTCAAAGACTTTGGCCGCATGTATATAAAGACTAATAAGAATACCTTAATTAGTTGGTAGGAATGCAACCTATTATATATGAAAAGGATTCTGTAGGCTTGTGGCAGAGAACTTAATCAAACAAGAATGAATGTGTTAATACTTAATCAAGGTATTGCTAATGTGTGTTAATACATTTATTTGTATGTAAATGTATGCATGTGCATGTGCATGTGCATGTGCATATGCATGCATGTAAGTACGTACATATGTATATCGCATGTCCTAAGTAGTGGAACAAAAGGAACTTGTCGCATTGCATATTCTAGTTTAAATTATATGGAAGGATCATACGAATTGTGGTACGAAACTGTTTTCTTCTCCAAACAAGCACATGTTTTTGAAGCACAGCTTCATATACAGGATAACAAACAAGTTACTGGTTAGCTTAGGAAGCATGATCTCTTGTATGCTTATCCAGAAAACTTTCCAGTGTAAAACTCCATGAAAAAGTATGAGGCTATCACTTACCAAAAGCATATTGTACGTAAATGTATGCATGTGCATGTGCATATGCATGCATGTAAGTACGTACATATGTATATCGCATGTCCTAAGTAGTGGAACAAAAGGAACTTGTCGCATTGCATATTCTAGTTTAAATTATATGGAAGGATCATACGAATTGTGGTACGAAACTGTTTTCTTCTCCAAACAAGCACATGTTTTTGAAGCACAGCTTCATATACAGGATAACAAACAAGTTACTGGTTAGCTTAGGAAGCATGATCTCTTGTATGCTTATCCAGAAAACTTTCCAGTGTAAAACTCCATGAAAAAGTATGAGGCTATCACTTACCAAAAGCATATTGGTTCTTTTGTCCCTCCTTCGAAACCCGTGATGAGCAAAATAAGCAGCCTGTAATGTTCAATCTAAATAAATATCCATTCCATGGTTGAGTCAAAAATTAAATGCAAAATGAACATCTACCTGGAAGGGAAGAAGTATATCTAGCAGTCCAAATTTCCATAATAGCCTCAAAGAAGCTTCACCATTACCATAAGCTAGCATATAATTTATTTCCATTAGGAGCCTATTCTGAAAAAATTGAAGAAAAACAATTTATTCAGAACATTGGTATTAGTGTCATAGATATAATAAAACAAAGAAGACCACTTTAAATACCTTATCAAGTTTTAATACTGAAGAAGACAGATTTTTAACAAAATGTGCTGTTTCCTTAGAAATACTAAATCCTAGGCGAGCAGCAATTCTAATTGCACGTAGAATGCGAGCTGCAGGACAGAAAAGTGGAGTTAAACATACTTATAGCTAATTCAAAGAGTAGGTGATTCCAAAATGCTTTACAGTACATAAAATAGATATTAATGTTGATACACTGTCGGTGTAAAAAAATTTACACGGTAATCAATCATAAATCACCATTTTTTTGAGGTAGATAAGATAAAAGACAAATATTTTAAACGATCCAACGGTTGTGATTAACTGACGATGTAAAAAACATTTGTACTTTCAGTGCATATGAATTAAATCCCATAAAATATAGGAAATCAGGATGAAGTACTTGATCAATAAAAACTCACCACAATCTCCCCGAAATGAAATATCAGCAGGAATTATAGTTCGTACCTATTCATACAGAAAATTCAGTAAAAATACCTCAAAATTTTCTTAGCAAAAGAAATATAAGAAAACAAAGTTATTAAGAAATACATGCACACTTTAGCTTTTCTAAGATCTTCTATTCCTCCCATGTAATCATAAACAATTCTTGCATATGGGTCAAGCATCAACCTGCAAGAGCATGAAGTTAGTTAACAGCTTAAATAGCTGTAAAAATAAAGTATGAATTTTAAATCAATCAGAGAGGCCACAGAGTAGCCAATTGCAGCGACATGCAAACCCCCAAACCTCCCTTCCCCCAAAAGAAAAAGATATTCAAACTTCTAAGTTGCACGAACTGGTACACAACCCATTAATTGTGAAGTCTCGGTTTAAACAATTCATCCACCGAAGAAGGTCTTTCTCATCACAATCACTGGGTGCTTGTCTATGATGAGAGAATTCGACACCCTTCTTGCATCTGGCAGTGTTAAAACTTGACACCTAATTGGATGGGAGATAAAATAGTTAACACAAACAACAAAACAAGAAAGATGGGACATAATATAGAAAAATTCAAGCAAGCATTTCACTTAAATTCACTATATAAAGATCAGAACAAAGCTAAAATTCCATAGGTATAAAGTTAACCAAAATTTACCAACCTCGACAATGGTATCATCCATGTGAACATGACATATAGGGAAACGTCTGCCAACTATCTCACACCAGGAAAATACTTTCATCACCTGCAAATTGAGTTAATGTTTGTCATGCAATCCTACGAGGTAACATCCTTTTATGCAAAGCCAAATGCCAATGTAAGAACAATTATAGAGCCTTGTAACTGCTACTTATTAACTCAGCCCAATCTTATAGAGTTGTCCAGTAAACTATAAGTTCATAAACAATTTTAAAAAATAAATTGAATAAAAATTACAATAGAAGTAAGTGACCTCTTTTAGTTCTGCTGAAGTTATAATATCAAAATCCTTTGGTGTTTGCTTTAGAATAAGATCCCGTACACAACCTCCTACAAGGTATACATCATATCCTACAACAAGCAGAAAAACCATTTATTGACATTTCAAAGGGAGGATATTCACAAGATAGGAATCAAGCAAAAGCAGCCCAACATAATTAATTTATTAATCATTAAAAGTACAATATATATACACACTATACACACACATAACTAAGGGAAAAACACAAATGTGTAAATGGCATGATAACACGGCATTGCAAACATAGTAATTCATGGTGGGTCAAATATAATCAAACCCATCATACTGTAATCAGAGCAAGCATCTAAAATTACTACATATCTGAAACTCACTTATTATTGTTGCTTATACCCTCTTCATCCTAAATAAAGAGACTACTACTATTTTTTTATATTTGTTTGTCCCTTTTTAAAAGACTCATTTTACATTCCCCAGTGTATTAATTATTTCGTTACAAAAATACCCCTATTCATTTAACATATGGATAAAATATTCTCTCTCTCTTGGAAGGATTGGTGGAAAGAGTGCAAAGAAAACTATAGTATAATTATGAGGTCAATAATTGTAACAGCAGTTTTGAAAAATTAATAGAAATTATTGACAAATTTATTGATATTAACCAAATTACTAGCTACTTTTCTCAATACCGGTGAATTAAGTACTAAATGAATCTTATGAACCTAGAAGTCTTGGAACCTTATGCTTAAGCTATGAACATACAAGAACGGTTACAAGGCTATCAATCAATAATATACTCATTTGAACCAGATGACAATGAATTCCAAATGATAATGCAATTCATAAGTGGAAATTTTCGAAACTGTACTAGCCTGAATAAAATTGAAAGGCACTATTTTCATTGACAAGGAACCGTGTTGCTACAACAGGGGGGAAATTGTTACACTTGAATTGCAGCATAATTACTTTGATTAATGAATTAATGAATCCATTTCTGGTGCTTTGTAAAGTCACTCAGATGTAGGAATATAACTGACAATCAAAGGGCGCTAATTTTCAGCTCGCCCTCACTACTAAAAAACCCAAGCTTCTGAAAGTGTATTTCTAGGCGGCATAAATTGTTTGGAAGTTCAAAACTGCACATAAATTAGTGTCTTTTCGAAATGTGTATATCCGTACTCATGTTGGCAGTGGGTAAAGTTTTTCCCGAAATCAAAAGTACAAGTACATTGTGATGAATACAGACAGTATCATGTATATGTTCTTCTTTCGATATTTTATAAAACCCTGCTTAAGAAAGACATGAAGAAGAGAGTGATAGGACTATGTACCCCTTTTCTTGAGGCCGTTAAGAACCTTCTTGGTAGTGACTCCAATGGAAGAATTATGAATTCCAAGCTCTTTGGAACCTATCCTCTTCCATTCAGGGACCTTCTTATTTCCTTCACCAATTAAACAAAAAAAATTCCAGAATTACACAATACAAAAACCTTAATTCAAAATTAAAAAAAGTAAAAAATATATATATATATATATAAATCCTGAGTTCACTACTAACAATTGAGTTGAGTCTTTCACTTGCCTTCTTCACGAATTGATCCGTTATCATTTTGGTTCGTGAAATTCTCAGATGCCTCAACCGCAACAACAGATTTCGGCACAACCTTGAATGAAATGAATAATTAAAGAAGGAGCGAGATAGATAGTAATAATAAAGATGAAAATGAGTGGGGATTGAAATTGTGAGATGAAAGGCACCTTACGAAGATATTGGAAGGGAGTGAGACGAAGATGAAGAGTGGATTGGTGTACAAATTTTGAAGCGAGGAACGCCATGGGATAAAATCAAAAGAGACGTACCATATTAATGAATGTAGATAAAGTTTTGCAACTTACACAGTTTGCATTGCGCTTCTTGACATTCAGCTAACGCATAGGGTTTGGGGTTTAAGGAGAAGTTTTGTTTCCAAATATTTTTCTCTTATTTTGTTTTATGACTAAAAACAAAATTATTAGTAATGTTTTTTAGGAAAAATTACTCTATTATTTTTATTTTTCTTTCTAAACTCTATAATTTTCAATAGAAATAAGTTATGTAATTTTTTAGTACAGTTAAGAAGTAAATATAGTTTGATTAAATTAAAATTCGAGTTATTCTATATTTTTTATTTTAGCTCAAATTTATTAAGTAATTGAATTCAATTATTTGTTAGTGTAGATTAGTCTTACTCAATAAGTTTGCTATTAAATAGGTATTTTCATTTAGATAAAAATGAGCTGTTTATTGGATTAAAATTAATTACATTATTTTTCTAAATGATCATCGTGTTTTAAATATTATAATTTTTTAACTATATTTTCTCTCTACAAAATCTATTTATTTGGTGATGTATAGTTATTAAACTAACTTATTTAATAAAACTTTTTTTGAAGGATTGAGTAGAAGAAATTGAGTTTATTAAATATATATATATATATATATATATATATTAAAAA
>JBBPBR010000004.1:69347803-69362784 GCA_037974775.1 Cicer pinnatifidum
TATAAAATCATCTCAAATTGCTACATACATCAATAATAAATTGTTATATCAAAATATAAGACTTTAATTTTAAATTGATACAATATATACAATTTTTGATTGTCTTAGGAATTGATAAAAGAAAAAAAATTTGTAAAATTATTCACACAAATGGTACAACTTATAATTTTACAAAATCATAATGATTCAACTTAATCTCGACAAAAATAATAAACATGTAGTCTTATATCATTCAATCCTCTTGGGTTGAAAAAAAATAAAATAAGAAGACTTATGTTTTCAATTTCTACCATCCAATAGCCTAAATTTTTTTAAATATATATTTTCTATTATTTATATACTTCCTCTAATCTTAATTATAATTTAAAAATATCAATACCAACTTATTTATTATTATCATTTTTTAAATATTTTTATAAATACATGTTTTTATAGAAAAATACAAATCATTAAATATATCTACTAATATTTTTAAAAAAATTATAGATAAAAATGCCAATTCAACAATACATTTTTTAAACTGTCACAATTTTCTTTTATAAATCTCTAAAAAAAATATTCAACGGTGATATTTGATTAAGAGTTGAAATTCAACGTGACTAAAATTAGACATGGAGATACCATTCTCCATTAATTATTAATTATGTTGTTTTCGATTCATTGATGGCGACTTTTACTCTTTTTTTTTGTAGGCTTAATTTTTTGTTGTTGTTTGTTATCTTAATTAATTGTTTTGTTATCACCGAATGCTTTGAATTGGGACCAACGTTTCCTGTTTACTTACACGGGTATTTAATTCGTCCTTTTATCTTACATAAAATCCAAACAAATCGTACTTCGTCAGTGAAGTACAAGCTTCAACCTCACCGATTCATTCTCTAATCACTTATAAGGTAAAAATATATTTGAGGCAAACACACACACACACGTTTAGTAGGTACCAATTTTGATCGATCTCAAGGAATTTTCCTTATGCATAATTTTTCAAGATAATTTTGTTGGAGATACCGTTAAATGCTAATAATAGATATATTTTTAATTGAAATTCAAAAAATATTTAATTATATTGCGGGTGACTAACCCTCCTCCGTCACCAGTGGCGGAGCTTGGTTGGGACAACCAAAAAAAAAAAAAATTATAGGTTCAGTCTCTCTTCCTCTCTTTCAGATTCAGACCCAATCTCTCTTCCTCTCTTCCAGGTCTAGTCTCTCTTCCTTAAAAACCTAAATCTCTCTTCCTCTCTTCCAGATCCAGTCTTCATCAATCTCTTTCCCTCTTGTTTTCTGAACGCGATTCACGATTCCACCCTCTTGCCATCTTGCATTGTTGATGCCTTGCCTCGCTTCAGCTCGCCTCGGCCTCGTCTCGCCTCGCCTCGGACTCGTCTTGCTTCAGCTCGCCTCGAACTCGTCTCGCCTTGCTTCAGCTCACCTCGGTCGTTCGTAGTCAAAACTCCAAACGTTTGGAATTTGTTGATTTGCTGATTTTCCTGATTTGCTTAACAAGGTGTTTGAAAAGGAGTTTGAACGATGTTTGTGTTGATTTGCTGATTTTTGTTGCATACAAGGTGTTTGTTAAATTGCTAAAGTGTTGTTGCATACAAGGTGTTTGCTGATTTGCTAAAGTGTTGGTTGTCTCTTTGGAATGATTTGCTAAATTGTCGGCTGCCTATTTAGAACGATTGATAAATTGTTAAATTCCTAAATTGTTGGCTGCCTTATTAGAATAATGGCTAAATTGCTTATTTTAGAATGATTTGCTAAATTGTTAGCGGCTTATTTAGAATGATGGTTAAATTGTTTAACTGCTAAGTTGCTGATTTTAGAATGATTTGTTAAATTGTTGGTTGCTTGTTTAGAATGATGGCTAGATTGTTAAATTGTTAATTTGTTGATTTTAGAATGATTTGTTAAATTGTTGGCTGTTTGTTTAGAATGATGACTAAATTGTTGTTGCTAAATTGGTTAATTTAAATTGTTGTTGCTATGTTTATTGAACAAGATATAAGACATATTTAGAATGATGGTTGTCTGTTTGCTGATTTTGTTTCTTAAATTTGTTTTCTAAATTGCTAATTTTGCTGATTTATACTAAAGAAACATAAATAATGGATTCATGTTTTAGAATTCAACTCTTTAAATTTAGCTGCATAATTTCAAGTTAATTATGCTTTTTATAACTTAATTTTTTGCTATATAATATTATTTGTTTTATACATATTGTAATTTTATGTCGGCCACCCCAAACAATTTAGTCAAGCTCCGCCACTGTCCGTCACTAAACTTAACACTCGTTATTTTTTTTAATGACTTTTTAACATCATTTCTACTGTTTCTCTGACTCGTGTTATCTAATATTAAATTATTAGTATTATTTTAAATTTAAATATAAACAAAAATAAGTAAATCGCTAATTTTAATATTTAAATTATATGATTAAGTTATTTTGGTCCCTTCAATTTGTCATACGCAAAATAGTTCCTGAATATGCATAACCTTAAGTAAGTTAATTTTGTTAACTTATAGATGTAATATGCATGTATTATGACAAAAGGACTTTAATAACCGATTTTAAAAGGACTTTACATTGTACTATTTCTTGTTGATTCTTCCCTCTCTTTTTACCTTCATTTCCCCCTATTTTACGGCTTATTTATTGTTGGTCTTATAGTTTAGGGATTATTGATTTCCAAACATCAACAACTTCTTTATTCTTAGTTGACCATAAACTCAACAATATGTCAACCTTGCCCACAACATCGGTTGTAGTGTATTTAACTTTAAGCAAAAATAATTCTCCACTCTCATCAATCCATTCAAATTAATGACTTGCACGTAAATTCATCATCCAGAAAATATTTGCCAACAAATATCAACAACAAACATGGAAAACATTAAGCAGTTAAGGAGGGGGAAAGGAAAAATAAAGTGAAAATTAATAACTAAAATTAGAGCTTAATATCTTTAATCTTTAATATCTATATAAAATAAAAAGTTAAATCAGCAATACCTTTATTTATCTTTTATGAAGTAAAACATGAACAAATAAAGTACTTCAACCCCAAAAGCATTTTTTCTTTCTTTCATAAACCCTGACCAAACATGAATACGATGTAACTGAGAAAAAAAAATATTTTGACACAATTTATATCCTTGTTCATGTTTATCTTTCACAAGATTAAGATAACTCTAGGCCTTTCTAAAACTTGTACGGCTAGAAAGCAAGACTGAAAGAAAATGAAAGGTGTTGTACGTCTACCATTAGTTTTAAATAATTACGAATCTTTTAATTTCTTCCACTTTTATTATTACTCTATTATTAGTAAGGCAAATAATGAGCCACCAATGAACTGTCCAATTAAGCTTTCTAGTTGATCATTATTTGTGCCTCATTTATGTTACACTTAGACCAGTCAAATGTTGGCTTCTACCGTGCTTTGCATGGGAACGAGTTACACCTTTAATAAAAGAGAATAATAATGCTTTTAATAAATCACATTTAAAGTGCTGATTTGTTTATTTGAATCAAGCTTATATCCATCCTAAACACATTAGTTGTGGAAAAGAGGAAGTTTTTGGTTGGTAAATATTTTATTCGTTTTAAAATAATTGAGTTATTTAATTATTTTATATATGTTAAAAAAATTGTATAATTAAAATAGAGATATTTCTTTTACAAAATTATTCCGGTTAGATATTGGTATATTGTCAATGTCATAAATATATGGTGAAATATATATATTGTATTGGAAATTATACCAGTATTATTAATTAAATGATATAATTAAAAAATAATAATTTGGAAATTGAAACAACAATTTTTTTGAGACAATTTTTTCTTTTTTGCAAATGAGTTATTAAGGAATGAAGGGGAGTAATAATTTTTAAACATTTTAAAAGTTAAATACAACACTTTCTTATCCAATATTTCTATATTCGTTCTCTTAATCAATATCCTAAAGGTACCCTCTCTTGTACGGATTTGTTTAATCTAAATACATCAACTTTTATTATTTTAAATTTTTCTTATATTTAAAATAGAGATAATATTAATTAAAGAGTATCATAAAAAAAAAAATAACACTAAATTAAAAATTGAAGATGTCATTCAACTTTTTTACTCAGTCTCATACAAATAAAAAAAAATATAGAAAAGATGTCAATCTTTTAAAGAGTTTTCAGCGGTTCAAAAGATTAGTTTATACATATGCGTGATATATATCGTTTCATAACAAAAGGAAAAAAAAGAGTATTTTATGTATGTGGTCATCCATCCATATTCTATATATAGAGCTAGACATTTTTGTCAAAGACCAAACTTTAATTTCCTGTGAGTCCTTAGCACCACAACTGTCTCACTTTCTTGACAACTTAATAGCATTAGAAATATGGCAGCTTTTTCATACCAATATCATCCTTTCCATGTTGACTCACCATTCATGCTCAATATTAACACTGGTCCTCCTCCTTCACAATTTCACCTTCATCAAGAAACTTCTTTCAACATGGATACAAATTGTGTTGATGAAACCAACAAAATTACCATCAATGACAACAATGAGCCTTTTGTAGTAAAAAACCTTAGTCCTCAATCCTCTATGGTACTTGACAAGCTTGAAATTGGTGATGAACACACTACTCACAAAGTTACAACTATGGACAAGAAAAAGAGAACCAGAAATAATGGACCTTCCTCTAGTAACCCCCAATCTAAGGTAATGCTTTCATTTGTCTGACTCTTTGATATATCACCGTCAGAAAAAATAAAATTAACGACAAAGATAGAATAAATCTTTTCATTCTTAATGGGATAATTAACTAGAGATGAATTAAGTATAAACCACATTTTAAACTGTCCTGATATTTGAAAATGTAAAATTTCAATTATTATTTAAAAAATAAAACTCGTCGGGGGTTCAAAAATTTTGTTTCAAAACGCCGTCTGTTAGAAATTTGCAAGATTAATTTTTTTTTTTTCTATTACAATATTTTCGCGACGGTGTTATGCCCGTTGGAAAAAATGTCTAAATCTTATCTTATCTTATGTTTCTCATCTCTAATTTTCGATGGTTAATTTAATTTTTTTAGTAATATTATTTTTCAGCATTTTGCTGTACTATGTTCTCATAGTTTCATTAAGCCATGCATATAAATTGAAAATTTGATTATGTTGTTCTGTTTTTGTTAATTAATAATTATAACAGGAAATGGAAGCTGAAGGGAGAAACAAGAAACAGAAGAAGAGTAAAGAAGAGGAGAAGACAAAAGCAGAGAAGAAGGATCAGAGAAAGTGTTTGGAAGAGCCTCCAACTGGCTATATCCATGTCAGAGCAAGAAGGGGTCAGGCCACTGATAGCCACAGCCTTGCTGAAAGGGTACAGTACTATTCAATTTTAATTTCATCCATAATAATTATCTTATATATTTATACATGTGGGGTCCACTACTATGTTTTAATTCCAAAAATGTCCCTTTTGTTATCTTCATGTCTCATTCTCAATGTTTTCAAATATTAATTATATTGGATTAATTCATTCAGGTGAGAAGAGAGAAAATAAGTGAAAGGATGAAGAAATTGCAGCAACTTGTGCCAGGCTGTGATAAGGTAGGTCAAGTAAAACTTCATGACAGCACATATAGGCCCATCACAATTATAAGGCTTTAAATTATATTCTAATAACTTTTTTAAATATTATCATTTTTTATGGACATTTCTTCTTACAGCTTCATTCCTTTTGTAACCAGGTCACTGGAAAGGCCCTTATGTTAGATGAAATCATCAATTATGTTCAATCTTTACAGAATCAAGTAGAGGTAACACTACTATACATATGGTTATTAACTTTTACTATCATCGACACTTCTGATTGAAGATGTGTATGATAACATTGCATGCCACTACTTGAGAACATATCCCTGCCAATGTCGTATTCGGTGTCTGAATTTGATAGATTACCATTTATTTTTTACTTACAATGCATGTATATAAATACTAAGAAACTAAAGCTGTTTTATGCTTCTATTTCTCTACAGTTCTTGTCAATGAAACTTGCTTCTGTGAATCCTATGTTCTATGACTTGGCAGCAGACCTAGACAATTTCTTGGGTAGACCAGAGGTGAGGAAGAAAACTTAGTGATAATATATAATTCAGATACAATATAGCTGATTCAAATTATATATATTGTCTAATAATGAAATTAACTAACTTTTTTTTTTTTTATTTGTCAGAAATTAAGTAGCTTAGCATCACCATCACCTCTATCATCAGTGTCTGTGTCACATTGCAACAGTCCTAAACAAGCCACTACTTTTGCCGATACAACAACCAACATCTTCCAAACTGCTACTGACTATCTTTTGGATAATTCAGCTTCAATTTTTCTTCAAGGACAGAGATCAAATGTTGTCTCTGAGGTATAAATTAACACAAATTACCACAATTAATTGATTTTTAATAACAAAAATGGCCCTGAGGTATAAACACTCATTGTATCCGTAAATCTGTAAATATTTATGGATACGTTAGTTGTATAATATAATATAAAATAAAATTATTTTTATAAATATTTTTTTATTCTAAAGAAAAAAAAAACGTTGTTTTTCAGGATGGTAGTAATTTTTGGGACACGGAAGACCAACGACAAAAGTTTCTCCTTCATTCACATGGATTCAGCAACAACTTATGTTCTTTTCATTAATTCAAAATTCAGAGGTGCATGCCCTACAAAACTAGTAACATGTTTCTAAGCTCTCAAATTCCTGTCTCAATTTGTAAAATAATTTACTTTAACTATGCAATTGCTTTCTAACACATGAATTTTTTTTTACTTTACAGGATTTGTTAGCTTTTACAATAGGCAAGGAAAGAAGTTATGCATTAATTGACACTTGGTATGAATATGAGTAGCATAAGATTAAAGTGACCTATGAAGATGAGTAAATGAAGGGGTATCAAAATGAATGGAGGAAGAACCGAAAATGACAGAAAATGCAGACCAAATATAAGACCATATCTTTTTTTCTAGATCCGTTGTTCTGTTTCAGTTGTTTTTTTGACTACCTATGCTATGTTACACAAATTACGAGAGACTACTGAACCTACGTACTATACCTACATCTACATCTACATCAGACATTGAAATTTATGTCATTGTAAATTATTGAAGTATCGATTCTTGTGTTGGCAGTTATTCTGTTGGTACAGAACAGTTAAATAATTTCATTATTATTGTTACTATTGAGAAATGAGGGGTTGAATATTATTATTCATCATGTTTGTGACATGACTGGCCATGTATTTGTTGGTCCAGCTAGATTTATATACAAGCCTCTCACACAATTCACTCGATTGTAAACAAAGTTTATCTCAAATAAATAATCCTTTTTAATTTATAATATAATTTTAGATACTTCTTTTAATTGTATTATTTAATTAATATTAGATATATAATTTATAATTTTTCATTTTATATAAATCGTAATGATTAATTCTCCGATAATTGATAATAATATTTTAATAAAAAATATTTTTTTTATTATTTGTATTTTTTTAAGAGTAATTATAACTCAAACAAACTTATTTTCACACGAAGTTTTATAATAATTATTTAAAATTTACCTTACTTAAGTGTATTAGTAATATAAAATAATTTTTATGGATACAAAAATAATTATTTGTTATTTACGGTATATTATTTGCATTTTGTATGACTCAATTGTAACAATTAGCATAATTGTTTTCTTAATACGTATAAAAGTGAAATGACCTTAATGAAGTCCTCGTTGTAAAATGGAATAAGTATATAATATTAATAGAATCTTCAAAATTTTGGTATACTATTATCCTATCGTATAGTTAATTTATAATAATAATAATAATAATAATAATAATAATAATAATAATAATAATAATAATAATAATATATTATATCACATATTTTTAAGTGAGAAATATTGAAAACAATATTTTAGAGGATAATTTTATTTGTGATGAGATGTGACTTGGTTAAACCTACGATTCTCACTATTCCCATTAAATCTCTTTAATTAAAAACTCTCTATATTATATATGACAACCTAACAACTCATTTTATCGTGAGAAAAAAAAAAACAAATTTTATAGAACGTGAAAGGCCTCCATTTTCTTTCTTCTTTTATCATTCTTTGTTTTATTTTGGGGTGGCGTTTCTTGATCATTGAAGATATCTTGTTGTTCTGTAACCTCTATTTTTGGGAAAGCAACTGTTGTACCTTAAAGATTTGCAATTGTTCATGGGTTATTGCTCATACAAATTTACAACCGTGTCCACCACTATTATTACCATCGATCACTATCTCTAACATCCCACAACCATCGTCCTCGACCACCGTCACCACTATTTATATCTAACAATCATCTTCCACCACTATAGCCGCTGTCAATCATACTTCAACCACCGACCATCTCTTTTGATTGCTGAAACCACCTTTGATTGTTGATCATCACTACGATAATCACTTTCTACAATTACCACATTCAACCACTATTATTAAAATTATTATAATTGAAATTAATTATTATTTTATAATATATAAATTATTTTAAATTAATAAAATTTTAATATATATTTTTATTTTTTATTTTTAATTATTTTTATGTGTCAATATTTTTTAATATTTGATAAATTCATAATGACACATGGTAAAAAGAGTGGTTAAGTTCATATAAAATGCCCCAAATTGAAATACTAACAAGTGTTATTGTAACATTGGTTAAGAAACTGAAAGTAAAAAATTTATATGAAAAACATATTGGAATTTTTGTATTTAAATCTTTAAAGTCTTAAAGTTTGTTCTTTTTAATACTAAACTTTCAAATTTTGTTTTCTTAACAAGTGTCATAACATGACTTAAAATAAAAAACTGAAATTCAACTCATAATTGAAATTCATAACTAAAAACTAAAATTGAAAACTCCAAATTAATTTTGATTTTTAAAACTTCCGAAAATAAAAGTAAAAATCACATTGAATAAAAAGTAATTTTTATTATTTTTATTTTTGTTTTAAAATTAACATGTGACTAATCATTGGATGTCAACACCACTCTTACAACCATTTACTCTCACCACTACCTCTGACCACCATTTTCATCCATCTTCGTCTCCGACTACGGCCACCACAACCAATCAACATATCCGATCATCGCCACCACATACCTAAAGTCACCATCATTACTAGTGACCACGTGCATCTGACGATTCCGACCACCATACCTTTAACAGTTGACCACCTGCCACCAATTACCAACACCACCTTTGACCATCTACTTCCAACAATTATTGCCACTACGTTGGTCACACTATGAATGCTGACTACCTCTTTCGACCATTGTAGCTATCTTCGATGACTGATCAGTGTTACTAGGGTTGTGCAAAAAATCCGGTTATAAGACCCAAATCCAAAACCGAATCCAAATCCATTTTAAAAATCCGGTTTAAAACATATGATTATAATCCGATTATTTATAAACCGGTTGGATAACTACTTATGTTTTATATTTGGATTTGGTTTTTATCCACTACCAATATTTTGTTAATTTTGAGATTTTATTTTTTGAAAAAATTTTGAAATATATTTTTTTCGAAAAAATATCGAAAAAAAATAAAATAAAAAAACTTTTTTTTTTCAAAAAAATTTTAAATTGAATTTTTTCTCAAAAAATTTGATGAGACAAATTTTAAAAAAATTTATCGAAAAAATCGATTTTTTTAAATAACCGATTTTTAAAATATGAATAAATGATATTTTAAAAAATATTCAAGCTTTAACCGATTTTGAAAAAAAAAATCAATTTTAAAATAAAAATTTTCAAAATCGGTTGCTTAATTATAACCCGGTTATTTAACCATAACCAATTTTACGATTGATTTTATAACTGGTTTTAAACCAAATAATGAATTTGGTTATAAATCCAAATCCATATATTGATTTTAAAATGGATATGATTTGATTTTTTTTAAAAAACCAATCATGCACAACCCTAAATGTTACGCTATGCACATTTGACAACTATCATCTTCTATCACTATTTTTAAAATCATTATAAATAAATTAAAACTTTATAATATTTAAATTATATTAACCGTATTTTTATATTCGGTAAGTTCACAAAGAAACAAGATAAAAAGAGTGATTTGTTTAAAAAAAATATATAAAGCTGAAACTCATAATTGAAATTGAAAAATTAAATACTCAAAATTAAATCTGAAAATTCAAACTTAAAAATGAATTTAGTTTTTAAAAAATTAATAACATGAAACCAAAAATCCAGATGTGGGCCTAAGAATTTGAAATACAAATGTAATTCATCTTCATATCTTCAAATGAGAATCACTGGCATACGTCTGTTAAAATACACAAGTCAAATCTGTTTTCTAAAGAAAAAGAAAAAAACAATTAATTATGTCAATTCACCTTTCACTTAAATGATAAAAAACAAATAATAGAAATGGACATGACGAATTTTTGTTTTGTACAGACAACGATGTTACGTCCTTTTATGTGGATAGAAATGTCAAACTGAGGAGAAAATCTTTCCATGTCTTAAGAGTGTATTTCCTATGAGAACTTAGAAACCATAAGAATTCCTCCCAAGCTGTGTACATTGAACCATTACTAAAATATGAAATTATTTAGAAAATGGCCTTTTAGAATTGCACTTAAATTTAGTTACTTTGTTCTTATATCCCTTTTAATTAAATTTTTTTTTTCTCATTCAAATAATTTTATTAATTTATCCACCATTAAAGGTAGATGATTTAATTTCATCTAGCGAATGCATTTTAAACATTAGATCAAGATGAAAAAGTCTTTATTTTGAGTTTATATTTAAATTTTTTTAATGTGATGAAAGTAAAAGATAAGCTCTTATGTTAAGTATAATAAAATCTAATAAAATGAGAAATAATCAAGAAAAAAAATAAATTATTTAAAATTGATTTAATAAAAAAAGTTAAATTAAGATGAATATATTGTACACTTTAAATATATATAATAATTATAATCAGACTAACAAATTTTAATTAACATGTGAATATTAACTGACTTATAACTGTTTATAATTAATTAACTCAACTATATATAAACCCAAAGAATCTCTCATAACCCTGAATGCATGTATTTTGACTCATAATATATATATATATAATAGATATAAAGATGTAGTTAATGATCTCTTTAAAGAATGTTTTTATCCGATGAAATAGTTATGATTTCTCTTAAATATGGATTACAATTTTAGTTAATTTATTAGAAACACGTCGGTGAATCACTTTGATTTTACAAACATCTAATTAAATTTGTAGAATTTCAAAATCATGTTATCTCATCTTAATTCAGACAAACCCATTTAATACCAAATATACATTGATTCAATTGACAAGTAAACGAGAAACTCTATTTTTTTATAAAGCTCCAATCAACAAAAGGATAATTTTTATCATTAACACATGAATTCGGAATCATAGCTTTTAATTTTATCTAGAGCTAGACTAAAAAAAAAAATTATCTAGAGCTTCCATATAATTAGTTTATGAGGGTTTGGTTTGATTACTTAGAATGAGTGTGACATCTTCAACTATATATCCATATCGACAAATATATTATCACTGAAAAGCAAAAATAAAAAACATGGCAATGACTATCAGCTGATTCCTTTGCTTTGTTGAGCTATATGGGTCTTCTCATACTAAAGGATTGAATCAACAATACTTGCCACTCATTCTATCTACCTCACAAATTCTATTTTTTCATTTCTCTAGGGTTCTCTTGTTATGAGAACTAAATGCATTTAGTATACAAAACTTAACAAATGATATTATTTTCTAAGCTCACCCTTCATAATATTGATTTATTTTTACGAGTCCTTCATAATATTTATTGTTTATGAAACAAATTAGAGATATTTTGATAAAAATAATTAATATCAAATTTGAAGAAAAAAAACAGAAGTTAGAAATAGATAAAGAATTTGCTAGTAACGTGTGTAACAATAGATAAGAATATGTAAAATAGATAAAATCAAACAAAGTGGAGGAAGATATAGACACTGCATGTGGATTTTGTGTTCCTCTTGTTTTGTTTTGTGTGTGTGACCTTCATGTTGCACTGTCTTCTCAAACCATACCTACTACTTTAATTTTTCTACGGGTCCTTTTCCTATTCTGGCTATATAAAGATACTACTATATTATCAACTTGTTCTTTTATGTGTCTTTTGTATATGATTGACATTTAATATTAGAAACAAAAAATAAATAAAAAAAATCAATCTTTGTATGTCTAATCATATCTCATTTCCTGTACTTTAGAAGCTACTACTTTTTTTAAATTCTATATTCATCCTTGTAAATGTAATTTTGCAAGAAGATTTAAGAAAAATAAAATAAAGTTGAGTACTTTGATTTCATACTATTATTATTACCTATAAAAAACATATGAAGGTTTTTTAAGGGGGTTTTGTGCATGTACCCTTATTTTAGAATTGTCTCAAACGAGATTTAAAGAATATCTTTTAATATTATAATGTCAAAACTAATCAATTAATATTTCATGAACTATTGTATAAAATTAATTTTAATTAAAAAAAATAACTTAAAATTAATTTAACGTGCGTGTTTAAACATGTCTGTGTAAAAACGAGTTAAACAACTAATTTGAGAATAAAAACTAAATCTAAAGGCCAAATTTCTAAATTATAACATCACTAATTAGAATTAATTGCAAAAACAAAATGAACTTTAATCAAACACACCTAAAAATATACGAAATGAATCAATTATACCTCATCCAAAAAAGAAACCAAAAACACTAAACAAAAACATTAAAGTTGAATCACAAGAAGTCCCAACCAAACTAGTTTGAGAAGACAAGGTGGTGCCAATTGTATAGCAATATAGAAAATTGTTGGTACCAAAAGAAGTAAATGCTGTGCATATTTGTTGCTCACCAACACGTCAATCTGCTAATTCAGGGGTCCCCATTGTTTTGCTCAAACAAGGTAGGGTCGTCTGTCCTCAACTGACTAGCCACTAATGCAGTACTGGCATTGTCTCTACTTGATATATACTAGTTCAAATTCAACCATTTTTTTATCAGTCTTTTCAATCTTATTTAATTGGACATATGAGAGAGAAAATTAAAATATTAATTAAGAGGAAAATAACCTCTATTTTGGTAAAAAAAAAAAACATATATGTTTGGCTATATATATCAACTGTAAAATTATTTTAATCTACAAACAAGTTTGACTAAAATAGAAGATAATAAAGTTTTTGCAATAAGTTAAGAAATCAATATGCGGTCTTACTACAAGTTTACTTTTTCATTTTAAGTGTAAATGAATTCATTTCAAACTTAAATTTTACAAAAACATTTAGTACACCTAGATTTTTTCCTTCAATCAAGAGAATCTCTAACACACGTATGATTACTTTTAACTCTACCTTAGAAGTTGAACAGATTCCAACATTTCCAGTAAATCCTGTTGGGAAGTGGAAACTCCAAAACCGGAGAAAAAACCACGGCCGCTGCCTAAACCGACAACCAGAGAATTAACACTATGTGAAAATTGTTACAACACATAGACTTCTCTCAGAGAATTAACACTATGTGAAAATTGTTACAACACATAGACTTCTCTCACCCACACCCAACACCCCAGTACAACCACACTCTTACAAAGCAAATATTTAAACTAAGTCAGATACAAGCTTAAAGTGCTACATGCTGACTGGTGCTGGTGCATTTGAAAACAAAGGACCAAAACCCAATATATAGCCTTGATCTTCTCCTCATTCTCCCACACTAAGCGATGTGGGACTTGCAATCAACCCCAACAATCTCCACCTTGATTGTAAGAGTTACAGCTTCCGCTTTCATTGTCTTACCGACAATCATACTCCACCATAAAGAGTACACTTCACTTGGAACTAAACCATCCCAAGAATTTTCTCCACTTGGAACTAAACCATTCCAAGAATTTTTTCCACTTGGAACTAAACCATTCCAAGAATTTTCTCATGTCGAAACCTTGCTGAAATTTATGGTGCAACTCCCATGTTGGCTTCCAGGAAGTTCTTCAGCCATCGACACATCACCACACACCTTGCATCAATGCCAACCAATGCCCGTGTGCTGTTCTGAATCCGCTAGCAATAACATGTCCTTTTTTCATGGTATAGCGGAAATACCATAAGGACAAACGGGAGACCTTGCCAGCACTTGTCTCAGAGTCTTTTTCAACGCCTTGTGTAATCCTGATTGTATAAGCACATCCTTGACTTGTACTTTCCACAAGCCAAAGTTGATTCTTCCATCAAACTTCTCTATGTCAAACTTCATAACGCTTGAATAAGACATAGCAGCTGCACGCAGACTGTAAACTGTGCACCAGGTAAGTTCCCAGGAAAGAGAGGTGGGTCACAACAGACACGCTTAAATACCAAGTCTTTCCTTAGCCAGAACCACCCTAAACAGCACTTTCACAGTATCACCTTTCCCCTAACAATACCAAGGATAATTCTTTTATGATGTGGAAGATCAGACAAAGCTGCAACCACAGAGCATACTAAGAAAAATTATCCCACCGAACCTCCGAACCTGGCTCTTGATACCAGTTGTTGGGAAAAAAACAGCATAAGTTCAAAAGAATCAAGACACAATCACAACACAAGAATATAACGTGGAAACTCCAAAACCGGAGAAAAACCACGGCCGCTGCCTAAACCGGCAACCAGAGAATTAACACTATGTGAAAATTGTTACAACACATAGACTTCTCTCAGAGAATTAACACTATGTGAAAATTGTTACAACACATAGACTTCTCTCACCCACACCCAACACCCCAGTACAACCACACTCTTACAAAGCAAATATTTAAACTAAGTCAGATACAAGCTTAAAGTGCTACATGCTGACTGGTGCTGGTGCATTTGAAAA
>JBBPBR010000004.1:69397627-69410077 GCA_037974775.1 Cicer pinnatifidum
ACATTTGATTATTATTTTTAATAAATTTATGAATTTTTTGTCAAATAGAATATATATTTTTATTTTATAAAATATTAATAAAAAAAATGGATGGACATTTGACATTAATGAGTAATTAAATTTTTAACATATAAAATAATATAATTGTTATTAGATAAAGAATATTTATGTCGATATTTATGAGTGATTAGATGGGTTTTTTCAATTGAATTTAATGACTAATAATATATATTGTAAAATAATTTTAATTGTGAGCATGAGAAGTTGTTCTAAAAACAAAATTATTGAATACATTTCATGAAGAGTTTGAAATTTATTTTATTAAAGATGTACATATACTTTAAATCAATTTTAGGTATTTAAAAGTTTTAACTAATTATTTGTGCAATTGAATTATTGTTATATTGATATGTACCAAAAATAAATTCTATAAAAAATAATTTAATTTTATGCAATACTTAATTTTTTATTTTTTTTTAAATTCAAATCATCATTATAATAAGAAAAATTAAAATAAAAAATAGCATTCAATTATAAATATAGAATTTAATTGATCAAAATTTAGTATTAACATATTTTTTCAGAACACATATATAGTAAATTTTTGTTCATTATATTTTTTAATATATATATATATATTGTAATTTTAAATAAATTTATGTATTTTAATAATTATAAGTAACTTTTTTTTAATAATTTTTCATATATTTGTATTTTATGATTATTTTTAATAATTGTATTTTCTATCAAATACAAAATATATTTTTATTTTATAAAATGTTACTAAAAAAATAGGTTGACATAAATTGAAAGAAATTATAAATGAATTGACATTAATGAATAATTGAATTTTTAACGTATAAAATCATTACTCACCATAAGTGGAATAATATAATTGTATAAAGAGCATTTATGTCGATATTTATGAGTGATTAGTCGGTTTTCTTTTTATTGAATTTAATGATTAATAATATAAATTATTACCATTGGTAAATGACTAATAATATTATAAAATAATTTATAAATTTATTATAAAATAAATAAGTTGTTCTGATATCGGGAGTGTATTTTAAATATATATAATAGGTAATAGATTTTAATAATTGGAAGTAACTTTTTTAATAATTTTTCATATATTCACATTTGATTATTATTTTTAATAAATTTATGAATTTTTTGTCAAATAGAATATATATTTTTATTTTATAAAATATTAATAAAAAAAATGGATGGACATTTGACATTAATGAGTAATTAAATTTTTAACATATAAAATAATATAATTGTTATTAGATAAATAATATTTATGTCGATATTTATGAGTGATTAGATGGGTTTTTTCAATTAAATTTAATGACTAATAATATAAATTGTAAAATAATTTATAAATTATAAATTTATTATAAGTAATTATAAAATAATTTTATAATTTTATAAGTTTTATAAGTAATATTTTATGTATTATAAATATAATTATCTTATAATATTACTTTATTGATTTGTAATAATTGAATATGATTAGAAAAATTAAAATGAGAGAAAATCATGTTTATCACAATAATTTATAAATTTATTATAAAATAACTTATAAAATAATTTGATAGTAATATAAATTATAAATTATTATCAAATAGTATATATATTTTATTATAAATAATTTATATATTTTTTATAAAATAATATTATCAAATAAATTTTAGAGCTATTAAAGAAATTATGAAAGAAAGAGGAGAAGTTGTTGAATGAGTATGACATATGTACACATCAGCTTTTTGGCTGAGGTGGATGAAATAGGATGAAGTGGCCAAATATGATGAGGTGGCATCGGGAGTCTGTTTTAAATATATATAATAGATTCTTCATTTCATTTAGTTTATGAAAATTGTAAAAAAGTTAAAAAGAGAAAATATATTTAGTAAGAGAAGTTTTACTATAGAGTTTTCAGCTTATTCTGATACAGGAGCAATTTAAGAGTAGAGGAATGAATGTACTGTTCGTATTTATAATTGAACATTGTTCTTGGATTAATGTATTTTCAAAACAATTATTATTAATATTATATTAGTCTCATGCCCTCTTCTAGTGTTACGTCTCAAACTCAATGCTTTTTTGGAGAAGGTGATTGTGGGATGTCTATACTGTATAAGATGATGCAAACATGATTACAAAGGAAGTTAGTTTTGTCTTTTGTCTTTTTTCTAGGGGGTTCATAGTACCATTTTTGACTTTAGATTAATTTAGATGTTCCAATGTTTAACTGTTATCACTATGTTCCTTCCTAAGGCATAATGCTATTTCTATTGGGATAAAAGCAATAGAAATAGCATTCAACATGGACAACAAAACTAAGTAATTTACAAATTATTATAAGTTAAAATAGAGGCATTTGGCCTCAAAAATTTCAAAGAAGACATGAATACAATATTTACAATTCTATGTACAAAAATTACTGAGAGAAATGCATCATGCATTGACATTTTAGCTGCTGATGTCAAAGTATTTTGGATTGGATGGGAAATGATATTCCACATGCAACTGCAACATGAAATAATCATTAGTTGAGATAAAAAGAAATGAGGTACCAATAAGTGCCACACTTTCCATAACTAATGCTTTATTTGAAAAATCATAAATAAAATAAAAATAAGTGCATTGATCTTTTAAGATGATTAAAATCAAAATAACTCATGACTATTATGAACATGCATTAGTGAAGATTAAAATTTCTATGGTTATGATTTATAAATAAAATTCAAATTAGTCTATGGATGCATTAAAAATTTAAAACCACTTGATGCATACATTCACATACCTTGCCTTCATCAGAATCTGAGTGACGCTGAGGAAACACTACTCTCATATCATCATACAAGTAGAAACTTCTTTCATGTTCATTGTCTATAAGATTTCTTGCTTCTGAAGATATAGGGTCGGATTTGCGTGTAGGAACCGACCTCGAACGCTTCTTAGGCAAGGTACACATAAAGCGAAGGTGAAGAACATAAAGCAGGATGCAATTGTTAATCGAATTGTCATTGATCTTTGAAGAACAATTCAAAAATTTGTCTTCATCAACAAGGCATGTGTTTGAACTAGAGTTTTCTTCCTTACCAACCTTAGTACATGCAAAACTATCAAACTCTCCGCATTTTGAGGTCAGAAAATCTTTATCTCTTTGAGTGGTATTTGAGATCGATGAGGATTTAGCATCAAAATCGGAATCTGTTTGAATTTCTTTTCCATTCGAATACATCGATCTAGACGACGAGGTTAAAGTGATCTTTTGACGCAAGAATGTCTACATAGATATACACAAGCAAAGCACATTAAACATCAGCTAAAACTTTTGGTCTCAAAACAATGTAAGGGAAGGGAAGAAATAACAAACTCCTATCATTTGCATCTGTAATTTCATTATAAAATGGTTTCCTAATACTATAATTAGACACCTATGTTAAAGTGTTATATAAGAAGTGATCTATGAAAACAATCTTATACTTTGGGTCTCTTTCATCTACATTTGAAGCTAAATATATAATGCATTGTTTATAATGTACGACTTAAATGTTTAGAAAATATGACATGCAAATGGATGATTCAATCCAACCTTGGTATCAGCTGGCATGTCACTTAAATCATAATTGCAAAAGAAGGTGTGAATAGGTGTCATCTCTGGATTGTTGAGAACCTGCATTTAGTATTGTTAGTTTGTTGCACAAAATCGTTAATTCGGTATAACTGCATAGAAATTCAACATGTGTAAATGTAGTTAAGAAGACAGACATGTAGTTCTTTCTAAACAATATATTGATTTTAAAGGTATTGTAGTATAGTACCAGTTGAATACGTCCTTTTATAGGTATACGTATACGTCTCCTTTCATATCGTGATTCATCCATGCTAAGGGTTCTCTGAAATTTAGATACTCTAGACTTGCTTGATAAAAACTTTCCTGAAAGATTAATTGATGAATAATAAAGTAGATATTTGTCTCCATCCACACTGGTTACTGCAAATGGAATTTTTCGTGATTGAGGTGAGAAATTGCCTCCTGTTACATTGAGCATAGCAAGAAAGCCTTCAATTTTCTGCAATATTGAAGATAGTAGAAACAATAACAAGAGTTAATTAACAGAAACATCACTCTGATTATGTCAACTAGGAGAGGTTCATATATGAGATTAAGACCAACCTGACTAACTTTCTCAGACAGGAATCGACCGGATAATAGGGACTCCTCAAACGAACCGATCAATGTCCTTCTAATTGGCAGCCTATTCAAAGGTCCGCATAACTTGGCACGCCGAGAAGGAAAGCTCGCAGGAAAAGTCCAATACTCATTCGTATCGATGATATTATCAGGAGTAACCATGACAGAGTTTTGCTGCATACTGTTGGAATTGAACTGTGATTTTCTTGGTATCTCTTGTGCAGATAAAATGGCTTGACAGTTTCTATTAAGTGATTGTTCAACATCATTCAAAATTGGATTGGCATCACTTAACTCAGTGTCAATATCTCTACATTCTTCAAATTTTTTATCTGTACATGGTTTTTTACCCAAAGGAGATAAAGGGAATCGAGGCGACGACTCCTTGTTTTGAGGTATAAACAATGCTGATGTTTGGGACTTTATTTTAGTTGTCTCCTCAGAATCATTAAATGCAAGAAATGATTTGTAATTTGGCTCCTGAACTTCACAATTTAAACCGTCACGACTCGTTAAAATTTGATTTGTACAAGAGTCATTATTACAAGATGAATTTACAAGTTCTTGAAAACAAGAGGAAGACCAAACTGTGGTATGAATATTGTTGTAGTTTCCAATATGAACCTTCTTATACTCATGTAGATCATTGTAACTATCATCACCAGCCTCTGAACAACTTCGATTAAACTCAGGATCACCTTTAAAATGATCTCCAAGCAACATCACATTCAAAGGTGACAACAATCGCTTTTTGACATGAGAATCAGATACTTCAGTTGGTGAATATCCATTTCCACCAGAAGATCCAAAACCGTTCGCATGAGGAGCCAATGATGCTCTTAGTTGAAAACCTACAGTCCTAGAAATAGTTGTCTGCATAGTTTGCTCTGCATTGACAGATAACCTGCCACTTTGTTCCTTGGAATCAATCTTCAACTTTTGTATCTTGGATTTACCATCTTTACACTTATTAGAAATAGACGATTCAGAGTTAGGCATATGAATGTGCATGCCATGGCCAAGTTTTTCTTCTCCAGCCAACAAATTCAACTCATAGTTGCTTATGCTGGCAATCCTAGGTGCAGTTTGCACAAATGTGCCTAATGAAGTTGCCACCTCCTCAACAAGGAAGGATGAAGATACCTGTGGCAACCCCATTTCTGTCTTAGAGGTAGATTTCTTCCAAATTTTCAAAAACGAATCGCCTTTTTTATCATACGAACTTTCATCATCCTCACCATTTTGTAAGTGTATTCACACGGTTCTTCAGGTTTTAACTACACAATGATAAAATCAATGTAAATATCATTAATCAGACTTCATAGCAACATCATGCATGAAGTATCCTCCAACAAAAATGAATAATTTATCAATAATTTTGTCTGAATAAACAATGTAGATACAACTATTTTAGTACTCACATTGTCACATTTCTTATTCTTGTTTTCAAGTAATAAATTGCTTAAGAAGTTAATCATAGTATCATACATAAATTTCTACGGGTAAGACTAGGAATAATAGTTCAAAACACCCTTCAAGATGCATATGGAAGAACACCTGTTGGAAGAGGTCAACCTCTTAAATTGGTCTAGGTACTCGAAGGATTAGTCTCTTCAGCTAGGAGATACTTTGAGAAGGAAAAAAACCCTTCAAGAAAGCCCCTAATGATTAAATTAAATTCCTAAAAACCCTTTCAACCCAAGGTGATAAATCACCAGTCCAAGATTTATTGATAAATGTGAAGCATATAACATAATTGATGTTATTACCTCTAAAAATATCACAACCAAAACACAAAATATGCATATGCAGTACCCTGCCTAAAGCTTCTTTAATCAACCCATATATATTCAAAGAAAGAGCTAAAATTACAAAACTAAAGGGTCCTGTCCTGCAGTATGGTATGATGAAAAAGACGCACCAGAGTTTGTTTTTTATTTTCTAACACCAATCCATATGAATGCTAAAAATTGAATCTTGCTTCTACAATATATTCAGCAATAAAAGGAACAAGCTTTGCAAAACCAGCTACATGTATCAATAATAAGGAAGTTCCATGTTTTATGATATCCATTGCCATTTGAACGATGATATGATAATTGATTGGTAGGAAAAAGATTCTAAAAGCAAAAAAAGAATTTGTGGGGCATGGTTTAGCCACATTTTTCTGGCTGGCTGGCTATGTCTATTTGTTGTTAGAAAACCACAAGTTGTGTTGTGTGTTTCTTTTCTTTTGAGTCCAAGTTGCGGTTCTATTTCTTTCTGTCGCATAACCTATTGTCCATCCATGTTTTATTATGACCATTCCATGTTGACATGCTTAGGCCATTCTTATATTTATAGGATCATTTTTCTCCATAGCGTGCACTAATTTATAACATTCTTATTAAAAATATTTTAGACCTTTTTATTTGATAACGAAATCAATTATGTTGTTATTTCGTATTAATATATCAAACAAGGGGTATATATCTAATGAGAAATTATGAATAACAAATTAGTTCTCGAAATTGTGACTATCACTCAAATTAATTCATCAAATTATATGAATTAATATATATATTTTTTAAATTATAAAATATCAATTAAATTAATATGTCTAAATTTTGTTGTTAGAGATTATAATGTAATATATACTTATTTATATTGATTCACATAATTATCATCTCACTTTAAACAAATTTATCTATAAAAATCGACTATCTTAAAGAATAATTTGGAAGTTATTATTTTTTTAGAAGTCAAAGGCCCATTAGAAAAATGTGTTTTATAAGCATAAAGTAAGGGCTTAGCTTAGACCGACCCTGGAAACTATAATATATTTTAGTTTTATGAAGTAAATAGTATTATTTCTTAAAACATATTTACACAATTAGGCTCCATACATTCCGGTGCTCTTGTTGTCCAACACATGCTAACGAATCTATTGCATTTTATGTTTAAGGAAATTATTTATCTTTTTCTTATAGTACCTTAACTATTTCAAAGTTGAAAACGAAAGAAAAAAAAGAACGTTTTCTTGATTAATGAAGAACATTTCCAAGGTCATGAAGAATTAGTGCTCCCAAAAACTGTACAGCAGTGGATTTGATCCTTAAGATATACAAATATATGGATCCCCGTTGTAGATGATTATACAACAACAACTTTATGCAAATGAAATACCAAAAAATAGGAGAAACACAGAAAATAAATGCCAAAAAATATATCAAAGCCTCAATCATTCTTTTTCTCATTATAAGATGCCAAAATCAAATGAAACTGATTACTTGCTCCTAAATAATAAATCCATTGAAAGTCCAATTGTTGATGGCTTGAACGGTCGCATAAATTTCCATGATGACGCCGCCATCTGGGACTCTTCTTTTTTAGTTTTGGTCCTTTGGTGATGTCCTCCTGTACCATCATGACTTCTAGCAGTTCCAGATGGTTTTATGTTGAATATCCCTGAACTAAAGGATGTGTCCGGAGCGCCAAATGAAACGGGTCCTTTACTTGATGCATCTTGTGGATATCCAACAGCTCCATCTTGATGTGGTGGTGGAAATTTCTCACTTTTGCTTTTAGCATTTGCATGGGTCACAACTCTCCACCTCTGAAATTCAGTAACAAAAACACGTGTAATGTTTGCTCAAGGCAGAATATAAGACTATTTTAGTGAATAGCTCGATTCACCATGACAGCACCATCAAGTCAAACAAAATTTATCACGAAGTTCAAAGTCTTTTAAATCAAAAGAAAACAAATAAATAAATAAATCACCAAAATATAATATTTTAAATGTCAGGGTAGACATGCTCAGAGAATCCCAAGTAAAAAATGCCGAAGAATCTAAGTCTCAAGTTCCAGACAACAGTATGATTTGTAAACACTGCTAAATCTCACAGATAGTTAAGTTTCATGAAAATAAGGCACTATACGAAAGTGTGTGACATGCTAGAACTTGGGCTGAAGGAACAGAAAATTAAAACTAACTACATTTGTGACATATGTAGACGTGTAGTAATAAAAATTAAGTGTCAAGTATGAGCATATTAACAGACAAACATAACTACATGTTTGACTTACGTCTAAGTTTGTTTGGATCTCCGCATTGGCTTCTGGGATCGGGATGGCCCGACTACGCTCGCGTGGTCTTACTCTTTTGGCACCATCGACTGCATTAGCTTTTCCATTTAGTGCTTTTTGCCTGAGAATGAAATGAAAAACATCTGAGAAACTAGACAGAGTTGGTCAAAAAGTTAAATATGAAAAAAGAATAAGACGACCTTCTAGCTTCTTCATCTCTCATTTTTACATCCAATTCTTTGCTAGGAGGATACTTTGGCAAACTCGAGGGTTCACAAGCATAGGGCTCAGTGGAAAATAACTGCAGATGCCAAACAGATGTGAGATGTATTTTATCTCAATTCTCAAATACAAGGTTAATCCACAGGGATCACTTACTTCACTATTAAGAGCAGCCGAGGCAGTGCCACGGCCATCAGGATCTATTGCAAGAAGAGTTTCAATTAGAGGTAGCGAAGATGGAGGGAAATCCTTGAATGTTTCTGAGATACAACGTTTATATGGCTGCTGCGGCTTAAAGATTGTAGCATTTGGCAATCTATACTTCCTCCAATATTCATCAGCTGGAGAGCCACACAACTTAAAAATCTTGTGCAGCTGTTCAACCTACCCCCAAGAAACCCAAAAATCAGTCATACATCATCCTGAAAATACGCATTTCAATAGCAAAAATAAAAGGCATCTCAATGCAGATAAAGGAAATTTGTGAAGGTTACACTGCAACCTAAAAGTTGTTGCAACAGAAACTGAATATCATAGCAACTGCCCTATACGAATTGGTTCTCATCTTCTGTTATTTCCTTTTCATCTGTCTCTCTTTAACATGTTTTCTTTATTTTATTTGATAAGCTACAACTGGATGACGAGATAGTGCCATCAACTAACAAACTAAAAGTTAATGACACAATCCAACACACAAACTAAAAGTCGATGACACGGCCCAATACAAGCCCCTACCTTATGCCGCTAGGTTGGTGTCTAAGAGAACTTTCCAATTAAATGGTCAGAGAAAAATAACGTTACCTACACACAAGACCTCAAAAGTGATCCTGCTTAAGGAACAAGATGAACCACAAGCAAACTACTGAATCAATTACTTGAAATATTTTGAAAACAGGTCAAGAGCACTACCTCCGTTCGGCCGGGCATGATTGGCTTCCCAGCAAGCAGCTCTGCCAAGATGCAACCAGCACTCCAAAGGTCAATACCTACACCATAAACTGTAGCCCCAAGAAGAAGCTCAGGGGGTCGATACCAAAGTGTCACAACTCTGCTTGTCATGCTTTGCTTTTGCGTAGGATCAAAGAAAGTTGCCAGTCCAAAATCTGCAATTTTAAGGATTCCTTCATTGTCAATAAGCAGATTGGAACCCTTGATATCACGGTGCAATACGCCTCGACTGTGGCAATGCTCAAGACCAGAAAGTAATTGCTTCATAAAGCATTTGACCTGTCATAGAGAAAATACTGAGAGACAATTTAGCCTTTCAGTATGGATTTTCCTTAACATTTTATGATTTTATCATAATACGACCAAGTCTTTCTTCTGTTTAGCTACACTGGTAATTAAAAAAGCTGTGATGTTTTACATGACTCCACAAAAAACTAAATCTAAAAATCTCCATGAAACAAGTAATAAGCCTTGTATCATCTAACATTTATATTGCAGTTGTAAGACATGTAATGCCACCCTCCCTATGTAGTGTGCAAACGCTGCTTTCCATTTTAAGTAGGGGAAGACTAAAAAAGAAAAAAAATATCATACCAACCAAATAATCTACCAGGCTTTTCAACCCTCACAAAGTATTAATATTGTTCGAAATATAAATAAAAGTCTATTAAAGTAAAATTATTTCCATATACGAGCAGAAAGCTAAAAAAATCCCAATTTCAAGTAATAACCTCACTTTCAACAGATATATAAATATATAAGGGAAGTTCAAAGCAATATCATAGTGTGAAAGGTAATTAAAAAAAAAATATATCATAGGACAACGCTTTATTTTTTACGAATAAATCATATGAGAAGTTTGGTTGGACAATATAGATTCATGAAATTAAATGGAAAACTAAATATGGTTAGAATAGTGAAGGGGACCCAACATCCTCTAGAAAGGCCTAGGAGCAAGATCAAAAGCCTACACTCTAGGAAGAAAATTAATGCTAAACAAATGAAACAACTTTATGTTTTAAACGCATTAAGGAAACAAAATTAATAAATTACAACCTCTCTTATACCCAAATTTGATCATCACTATTTATAAAAAAAAAATGCATTTAATAAAGATCAAACACCAGCTTAAAATTATAGTACCTGAGATTCTGTGAACTTAACACCTTGACCAGCTGAAAGCCCTGCAAGATCATGTTCCATATACTCAAATACCAAGTAAAGACTACATGACATTCTAGAAGTAACCAATCCTTCAAGCTTTACAACATTGGGATGATCAAGCTTCCTCAAAACAAGTATCTCTCTTGCCATGAACTTCACACTCTCTGGCTCCAAATTATCAAATCTAACTTTTTTCAAAGCCACAATCTTCCCTGTAACAAGGTCTCTAGCTTTATACACATTACTATAAGTCCCCTGTCCAATCTGTCACAACAACACAGAAAATAGCAATTATTCAAAAATTTCATTTTTCATTTTTTTTAATTAAACAAATAAATGCATCGGTTAATGAAGCACCTTAGCAAGCTTTTCAAACGTGTTGGCGCGACGAGGAGTCCAATCACCGATTGCTTCACCGGCGACGGCCATCAACCAAGACGGCCAACCTTGTTGATTCACAGCACACGGATCGAGCATAGGTTTCCGACGCTCCAGCGCCGGAAGAGTCTTTGGAAAATCTCCGGTGTGTCGATTCGTTTGTCTCTCCCGAACCCTAACTGCATTATTACCTCCATCGGAAGAACCGTTACACTGGCTTCCCCGGCGACGGCGCTCAGCTCCGTCACCGGCCGGCGTTCCAAGCACGCAACCCATCCGTCAGATGAGGCAGCACGCAGAGTATGAAAAACACATGGAATCGAAGAAAAAAAGTTAAGTTGCAGAAATCGCCGCCGTACACGGCGGAGAGTAACGGTGGTTTATCGAAAGAGGGAAAAGGAAAATGAAAAGGTTAAGAACTTTTTGTTTATTGAAAAGGTAAGAGAGTAATGAGTAGAGTGAATAAGGTGTAGGTGTGGTTGTGATTCTCTGCTACGCATGCACCTTGAAGAAACGACACGGCAAGTCGATTTAATTACAGAAATGCCACTGCGTCTGATAGTCTGAGCTGGTGGTGTCAGTTAAATGGTGGCTGTGGCTATGAGAGAGAGTCCAAAACGACATGACGTCAATGATTTTTTGTGAACAAAAAAAAGGTCAAGCTGCCACAAAAGTAAAACATGGGAAAATAATTGCCTTTTTAAATTCTTGATATTTGACTTTGTGGTTCAACTTTAACTGATTACTATTGCTATGTTTGAATTCATCAAAATTTTGTTTCAGGAATTTAGGTGCAACGATTTAAGATTGGAATTAATGGACTATACTACCAATAGAGGACGTAGTTAATGTTTTCAATTCTAAAATTCAAGATTTGAAGATTCTCTGACACATGGAGTTATTTCTACCTACCATGCCCTACGTAATAAATACTATTACTTCCACCATATGGAGTAAATTGTTGCTTCGCATTCATTGCTCTAAACAAACAACTAAATATCTTTAAAAACAGAAAGACGACGACGTGGAAGCTTTCAGGAGAAAATACCAATTTTAAGGAAAACGAATTAAATTTACACTTATCGTTATTTATTTTTTTACTTAATTTTATACTTATTATTTAACAAGCAAAAGGAATTATTTTTTTCTTTTAACAATCAATCAACAAAATTCGTACACCTTTAATAATAAAAAAGTTTAATATTTTGAATTTAAATTTCTTATTTTTCGTAAAAAGAATTATTAATTCTTTTATTTTTAATTAATAATATTAATTCCATTGTTGATAATTAATATTTCAAAAAAGTTATTAGTAACTTTTTTGTGAAGAAAATATTAGTTGCAAAAAACTTACAAATGAAATAAAATAATAATCATATGAAAATTTAGACTTTTTTATCTATATTTTTTTAGAACGGTTAACTTAATAAATAAAAAGTAATAAAAATATTTTAAAAAAT
>JBBPBR010000004.1:69465603-69485708 GCA_037974775.1 Cicer pinnatifidum
GTTATCACTCCATCATTAATTTTGTCACTCTCTTATTTTAATGATTTTTAATATTGACTATAAATGTTGTAATATATGTTCCTAATTATTAGCACTTTTAAGAAAAAATGCTGTCCTTAATTAAAATAAATATTATTTCAAATTACTAGGTGAATTTATTAATAAATTAAATTATTTGTTTTGAAAAAATAAATTTAATTATTAACCTCCAAAAATATAGTTAATTACATCTAATATGTACAATCTCAATATAAAATTAAGTTTTCTTTTGTCTAAATTATCTTCCATAACAAATAAATTAGGTCATTAAATTATAAAAAGTTAAATGAATTAAGGAATAGTTTAAAAATGCGAAGTTATTACAATTTGTTTATATTTTAAATGAAAAATAATTTTAATTGCCGTATTGATAAAAAAAATATATATATATATATATATATATATAATATTTTAATTGCCACATTGACAATTAATCCAATTTCTTGATAATAACAAATGGTGGTGGAGAACGAGAGGCTTAGAAGGAGCTAGCAAAATTATTTTTGGTGATGGAAAGTTACATGTTACTCGCTTCAAGGCATTTTTTTTATAACAAATTTTTAGAGCGTGGAGATTGTACAGTAATCTAAAATTGGAAAGTTTTAGAGTTTACTAAATATTTACAAATTAATTTATATTTACTTATTTTTAACATTAATAAAAATTAAACTCACACCATCTCATATTTAACGTCTATCTTTTTAAACAAATCATTGAATTTTGCTTCAAGGCATTTAGTTGCTGTCTGTCTAATCATGTAATATTGAAATTGATAAAATAAACACATCTACAAATAGTAAAGAAGGGTGTAAAATGTGAATTATGATTTCAACAAATATTGCAATGAAAAGGCAACCACTAAATTAGTAGACTTTAATTATTTATTAGAAAAATTATCTACTAAAGTCTAAAGGTGTACACTCTTAAGCGAGGTTGAGAAGCCAAACCCACCCCACACACCTGGCCGTTATTAGCAACAAGGAGGCAACCTAATTAATGTCTTTTGTACTAATCAAGTTTTAATCAATTCAGAAAGTTCTTATTAGTGGAAGGGTCATACTAAGGAGTCTAAATGTATTGGTTAACATTTCTATTTAAAAATAATTGTCTTAAAAATACAAATCAAATATTTATTGAAATAATAAATGCATCATTTTTTTATATAAAAATGATCTCTTTTACTTTCTTAAACAATGCCATAAGAATACTAATATTTTTCTAAAAATATAAGGCTTAAAATCGTATCGTATGTGACACACGTACGGAATTATTCCACTCATTAAGCATCAAGCTAATTTCGTGTGATAAGTCTTATATATAAGATCTCGTACTTGTTGGTAGCAAGAAACTTGACTAACCATTTTGCGCATAATGTAAATATTCTCCCATTCTTGATATAACCACATGTGAAATTTGAATATCATATGTGATAACATTGAATTGAGGGTATATTCACTAGAGAGCATCAACCACAAGAGGGACAAAAATTAAGAGATCCAACATTACTATAAAATTTCAGCTAAATTTATGAGAAATGACTTCCCATCGTGAGTCTTTGGCGTTTGTTTTTGGCATTCTAGGTATATTCTATGTACAACCTTAATTATCATTTTTCTTCACTTTTTCATTAACATATATACTAACAAAATACTTGTGTTCATAGAGATAGTGTGGTTTGTACATATTTTAATGGTCGCCATATTTAGCGTCAATACAATATTCATAATTTAGAAGGAAAAAAAATCATTTAAATATCATCGAAAAATATGTAAGTGTTTGATATATTGTTATAATGTGAGAACATGATCTGATTCCTTATACTATTAATTATTCACTATTAGTGCTAATGGATGTGTGATAATATATAGGCAATGCCATCTCATTTATGGTCTTCCTCGCTCCAGTGTAAGTGATTCTATGCCATCATATATGTAATTACTGTACTGTCCGTTTAAGATTTATAAAAAATTATTTTGATTTTATATTTTTTTAAATGATTTTTATGAGAATTTATTTTAAAATTATTTGTTTTTTTAATAAAAAAAATATAAATTTGACATTCAATAACTTCCGATATTTATTATTAGAGTTTTTAAAATAGATAAAAATCACATTTTTTTTTAAAAAAAGGTATCTTTGAAAAATAATTTTTATGAAGAGATTCTCAAAACTTATTTTTATTTTAATCAACTTTTGAATTTTCATTATTAAAAAAAATTGTTGCAAATTAATTAAATACTTAAGATGATATTTTGAGATAAATTATATATTCAAACTAATTTTTTATTTGAATTTTTTTAAAATATTATAACAAAAAAATTAAAAAAATTACTTTAAAAAAAAAATCTTAGAGAAACTGTCCAATATCTGTTTGAAGTGCTTTGTCAATTAATTAAACTATATATTAATAATTAATATTAAATTTGAATGCAGACCAACATTTTACCAAATCTACAAGAAGAAATCTACTGAAGGGTTTCAATCAATTCCTTATGTTGTTGCATTGCTGAGTGCAATGCTTTGGATATATTATGCACTTGCCAAAAGGGAAGATAGCTTCCTTCTCCTCACAATTAACACATTTGGAGTAGGTGTTGAGTCACTTTACATTGCAATCTTCCTAGTTTGTGCCTCACATAAAGCCAGGGTATATAACCATCTATTCAAACCTTTTTTTCCATCTATTTTTAAATAGAGTTTAATAACTGTGGGCCGACATAATATAAAATAGTTTATAGTGTTCGTCTAATATAAATTAATTATGTAACATAAAATTAGTTTACACCGATTTTACATAAATATATCGTTTTTTCTCTTAAATAAAAAATAATCATTTTATTTTTATATTTTATCATCAAAGTGCATTAATTGATTAATTGTGTAATTTAATGTGCAGCTTTCGACCATAAAGCTTCTTGTGTTGTGTAATGTGTGTGGATTCGGAGGGATGGTTGTTTCAACTCTGTATCTAACAAAGGCATCCGAACGAATTTCTATTATAGGATGGGTTTGTCTCGTTTTCAACATTGGCGTATTTGCTTCTCCCCTCTGTATTATTGTAAGATTTTTTTAAAATTTTTATTCTGCAACCCTTTCTATAAAATGAATAATAGTTTATTGTTATGATGCTGAGTTTGGTCTCATAATTTTGTATATGAGTTTAAGTATTTTTTGTCTCACTTTAATAAATTTTGTTTATTAAAGAAATATATATAATATAAGAAAATATTTGTTATTTCTTTTTTAACAAATTTAATACTATTGTTAAATTTCTTAAAAATTCTCACGATTTTATATACTGAATCCTATATTTAAAGACGAATATAGTAAATTAAAGAACGGGAAATTATTATTAAGTGGCATTAATTATAATTTTATCTTATTTAGTGTTTTTTTGTTTTTAAATCATGGAAGCGAAAATATTATTAAGTCACACTAATAATTATTTTATAACTATTAGACTTTTAAGTGGTGAAACTCTTATTGCTGAATTAATATCATTTAGAGTTATTATTTCTAAAATTTCCTTAAATTAATTTAGATGATTTTAATATTATTTAGTTTTTTTAGAACAATTGTCTATAAAAAGCAGAGTAAAATTGAAGCTCTCTTTATTTACATGATGATCGAGAATAAGATATTTTTGAATGAAGTAATAAAATGATAATATATTTAAGTAGGAGTATTTGTTTGGTACATACAGAAAAAGGTAATAGAGACGAGAAGCGTAGCATTCATGCCACTTAGTTTGTCATTCTTTTTGAGCTTAAATGCTATCATGTGGTTCTTCTATGGATTTCTCCTCAACGACTATTACATTGCTGTAAGTTCATTCTATACTTTTTGTAAGCACATTATTTCTTTTATTATTTATAAACAAAATAATTAAAATATAAAACAATATATTTAAAGAAAAAAAATATGTGCACTAATGATTTAATATTTGCATATGGATATGATGCAGCTCCCAAATACGCTTGGATTTGTATTCGGCATAGTTCAGATGGCGATTTATTTGATATATAAAAACACCAATATTGAAGTGGACCCTAAGAAGTTACAGGAACTAAATGACCATATTATCGACATTGTGAAGATGGGCACAAACACAATGGTGATTTCTGGCCCAAAACAAGTAGCCAATGGTACTGCTATCCTTGTCACAACTATTGGTGATGAGAATCCAAATAATGGAAAATGACATACAAAAAAGAAAATAGAAGGTCCATAAAAAAGTTAACCTTAATGTGCAATCACTAGTGCTTCATAAGTGGGGCCTCATACACTACCAGGTGTTAAAGATATTTTTGTTTGATTGTGTGATTTTATTTGAATTTGAATGAAGTAAAATTATGAAACTAATATAATGTGATGCGAGTGGTAGATGTTTTGATTGAGAGTTTGATCATAATCCATACATTTGCAAAAATATATATTGGGAGAAATTAAATAGATCAAAAATATCTCGAATGATTCACTATGTTGCCTTTTTTTATTTTTATTTTATGAGTAAAGTGTTAACCCTATGGAATCTTTGTTGAGGGATAGTCATCTTCATCTAACTTGTATTTTTTAGATACCGCAATGGATTGAGTAGTCTTCGTATTCACTATATTAATATGCTAATCTCTTGTGACTTTTTTGAGGGATTAACAGTATTAATTTTTTTCAAAAGAAAATTCAAAATAGAGATTAAAATTGAATACAAAAATTTTAGGGATTATAAAGTTGAGAATCTTTTTATAGGAATTAAAAATAAAATTTTAAAATTTCATAAAAACTAAAAACTTATATTATTATTTTTTAATTATTAAAATTTCATTTTCTTTTTACTTTAGACCTAATTTATCAAATTAACACAAGACTTCTAAAATGTTTAAAACAACTTTTTTATGATGAAAGATTATATTACTTGTGCGCATTAGACAAAGTTCTAAACTAATTTTATAGGAACTAAAAATAAAACTTTAAAATTTTAAAATTTAAAAACTTATTTTATTATTATTTTTAATTATTAAAATTATATTGGAAATCTAATTTTTTAAAAAAACCTTTAAAATATTTAAAACAACTATTTCATGATGCAAGACTGTATATGTTATACCGTTTTACTTATTAATTTTTTTGCGTTGTCTATTTTACAACTTTGAATATTATTTTTTTTCAACATGCACAATGATAAAAAAAAAATAAAAAAAAGTAATGAGTATTTTGGCAGCTGTCTTTGGTTAATTAGGTAGGTACATATCCGTACACCATACATAATTGACCGTCAATCATGTAATTGACATACCATGCATTTGTAACCAAAAAAATAAAGGAGACTATTATTGAACTCTTTTCATATGTTCACTTCTCCGAGAGGAAATTAAAGTGATACATGATATTTTGTCAATAATGTTAAATTATAGTAGAATCAGACAACTTATTTTGGACCACAACATGATAGATCGATGTTTCATGTGAACAGAATTGAAGAAAATTTTGATTTTTTTTTTACTATCCTATCTTCCTCTCTATCAAATCTTCGTGGAGTTTGTGCTTTTTATTTGTGTATGCTTTCAATAAGATGTCGCATTCTGATCATGATATACCAAAAAAAATATATGAAGGAGTTTGTTCCAAATGTCTAGCAAGATTTAGTTTGAATTTTATTTGGAGTGGGGATAGATAAACTCAACAATAATTAAGAACGTTGTGCTGAGGAAAATGCAAGAATAATATTATTGTAAGTTTGAGTCTCGTACAACTAATGGGTACGTACTTGTAAAAACATTCATATGTAATAGTCTAGTCACTAGTTATTGAACTTGAAACTAATTTATGGTTTTTGCCTCTATAATTATTTAGTTTAAAAATTATTATATTGTAAGTTTGTGTCTCATATAACTCACAGTCAATAATTGTAATAATTGTAAGAACATTGATATAATAATCTGAATTCGAAACTGATATTCTTTACTTTTACAAACTTAAAGTGTGTAAGTTTAGCCACTAATTATTAGACAAAAAGATTAAAGTTAAAATTGATTGTAGATGTTTAAAATTGATTGTTATATAGTATTTGATTTTTCTCCATCAAATAGAATTCGTTTTGTATTTAGAATTAAACTTGAAACTAGAATTTATGGTTTTGGGCTCAATAATTATTTTTAAATTAAAATCTATTATTCAACTCACCTTTACATGAATATACAGAAACATAAATTACTTTCAACTCATCTATAAAAAAAATTTATTTTTTTATAATCGACCAATTCATTCAAAATCAATTTTTATGCGGAATCACTATATATCAAAGAAATGGGCCACATAAAGGAGACTCATCAATCATCATGCGTCTCAAGATAAGCATTCTGAGGCTTTACGCAAATGAGTGAGCCAATATTATTCTAAAAATTGCATATGATTGTTTTGAAAGAAATTGAGCACCATGGCATATGCATGCATCGAACACATAAAATTATATACGTGCGTGGTTGGTTTGGTGTGGTTAAGTTCTCAATCGTGCAATTAAATGTGCCAGCATGCATAGATAAGAATGATGTAATACACCACTTGTTTAAATCCCCTCAAACACCGTATATGTTAATGTCATCATATCTATCAATTCAAGTAATCTTCTTCAAATGTTTTATATGTTTTCATTCATATATATTGATATTGATTGTTCATAATAATACTAGCCAGGAGGCTGCCACTAATTTGGCCCTTAGATATGTGATCCTTTTTTTTTTCTCTTGCTTTTATTGCTTTTAAGTGGCTAACCTTGACTCTATGCCAATGATTGTCTCATAATGTTGTCTTAATTTGATAGTACTACATATATGTAAATGGTTCGTATTTGATTTGATTTGATTTTTTAGTGACTTAGGCTTCACCATGTGTCATGCATTAACTTTGTGCCGACTCTTGCTTAGCTCATACTTTAATTCAATCACATCTATATTAAACAAAGTTATGTTGGAGCAATTGTCAAAAAAAGTTATGGTGGTACGAAATATTCATCTTATGTTACTATCAAACGTAACCATTATGCCATATTAGCGATTGGTGATTTATGTTCCCGTTAATTTTGTCTCAAGTGTAATTATTTGACCAATCTAATCAAGCTTATTCATTTTTTAATTGTAGATATATCTTCAACATGCACATTTTCTATCGTATCAAGAAAATATAATATTATAGATATGAAAAGAGCGCACTAATGTCAATCCTTGATGATATTCTCCGATTAAATTTTATTTGATTGAGTATAGATAATCTTTAAACAAATATTTCTCAAAAGATAAAATGGTCTCAAGTATTTCAATATTATGAGTTTGTTTCTACAATACATTTTGCAGCAAGGACAGCGGAAAGGGAGATATATAAATTTGTACATGATAAAAAGAAAATATATAAATTAAAAATTTATTAATAGTATTTCTTCTATCTTATATTAAATATCTTTTAAGATTATGTACATTTTTTTAAAAATAGATTGAACATACAAACTTTTAGGCTAAAACAAGATATTTAATATGGAGTAATGTGACACTTGAGACTAAGTTTGAAGTTGAAACTTTTTCTGAAACCAGCGTTCACTTGGTAAAATTTATTTCAAACAGCACAATATGGAAGAAAGCTGTCAACTTGTCGAGTAGTGATGACTCAATATCAGCACCGAAAGCCAAACTTAACTTTGGACTTCTGGTCCAAAGCTGGAAAAAGACATGACGTGCTATTTGTTTAGAAAAGCGTTACAAAGGGATTTCCATTTTTTTTGGTAAAAAAAAAACTGTATTTACAATTTAAGTACACTCCTGACTCATTCTTTAACAAATTCAAGTTTTGTTTACTGTCTTTGACTAATTAATGCTGAATTAGCTAACGTAAAATGACAAATTAACTAAGTAATAAATTAACTAAAATTAATTAACTAAGTAATTAAACCTCAACAACATCATCTACAATTTGACTTTTACAACATAGGATTGAAGTTGGTTGTAGAGCTGTTATATCAAACTCTTCATCCTATAATACATACTAGGAAACAGAGGCAAATACCATTTTCAAAGAAATAAAACGTGACAATCACAAACACTGCATCCTGCTTTTGAAATTGATCCATAAGCTCCAGATTACAGGCAGCTGTTACAACGAAGTAGTTCTTATAAAACTTGGCTTCTGTGTTCCACCCATTACCTCGACAAATGCAATGCATTCAAGTTTAGTTAACATGTGGTTTGACCAAAATTGAGAGTTAGTTACACTTGCACCAACAAAAATGTGGTCATCTTGAAATAGAAAACATATCATCGATACATCCTTTCACTCGCTATGAAAGGGAATAAAGAATAATAGCGACTATTCTATTTCATCTCCTTAAAAAAACTTCCATGATGTATAAATCAACCAAAGTGTATTTGGTTTGTTAGTCTGATTAAGTGCTGCTGCATATTTGATTGCAGTGCCCCATGAAAAACATATTTCAAGCCATATCTAGCTAAAGTTTCGCCCAATCAGGATATGGGCATTCATATGTCCATCCAGGTCCAGAGTAACGGAAACAATGTAACCACAAACCTTCTTCATCGCCATCATATCTGCAATTTACAACAAATTGACAAAAAACAAATTTAGTGATTGAGCTGTCTGAGGTTTATAAAAACACAAGGGTAGTCACTGGTCAGAATAGAATCCACTGGATGCTTGACATAAAACAAACCAATAAGCCACAGTAGGCTTCAACATAATATAAATATAAATACAAAAAAAATTTAAAGAAAACATAAGCATAAATGTGTGGAGTTCCACTAATTGTCTTATAATGGTCAATATGATTTATTTGGATCAACAATGGAATCAGCAACATCTTTATATTCATAGAGAAAAAGCTTTTTAGCACAAAAACCATACATATTTTGGAGTAAACAGCTGAGCAACTATCCACACAACGTTGAGCTTCTAATTATTTAAGGAAATACTTAGCCAAAGAGGAGTTCCGGAAACACCTACTTCACAACACATTTTCTCCTATTGATTGAAGTGTGTTAGATAGTGCGTTGCTATCATTTTTATGTAACCTAATTACTTTGAAGATAATCAGCATTTAACTTTCTTTTAAAGTTTGTACAATACAGAATGAGATGCAAATATTTTGATTTTTATGAAGATGCAAATAGATGATTTCATACCCTTTGGGAGCCAAATTTGGACAGTTTGTGCACATGGGATCAAAGCCGAAATCATCATTGGAATTTTCTTGACAATCATTAGGTACTTCTTCACTAAAATTTGATGTCGGGGAAGCATCAGCTATGCGAGCTGATCTATCAGCGGTTGACCCATTAATAGATCGATCAACAGTTTGTTCTGAGATGTACAGCATGTCATTGGCTATTGGGTGTCCAGAATACTGTAAATGAACACGTATCTACAACAAAGGTGGGATTTTGTTAGCTCCTACGTTATATTAGTGATAGGTTAAATATGATGAAAGGCAGGATGTCTTTAGTCTATTGTCAAATTCACACAGTTTTGTTTCTGTGTAAGTTCTTTTTGGGCTTAGGTCTCTTTTTTCAGCAAAAAATAAATAAAAACACAATTGAAGGTTGCAACAATGTTTTTGGTAGACAATAAAGTAATGTTTAAACTGAATATATCAGAGAAACATGAAAGGGATTACAACAACTGAGGAAAAAGGATAAGATAGAAAGCACATTCAAATATGCAGTATAAGTCTGGAGAAGAAGAAATAATCAATCCAAATCAGCCCACACTTTCCTTACCTGATGAGTGCGGCCAGTAACAGGTTCACAGGAAACAATACTATGAGTACCGTTGGAACTAATCCGAGTAAATTTTGTAGAGGCAACCTTCCCCTTGGCAGAGTCCCTGACCTTCATTAGAAAATATATATATTCATTCAGATTTATCACGCAACAATAAAACTTCATGCCTATTCACCAATTTGAATTTAACTCATCAACGGAATGTATCAACTACACTTTTTCCCTCTAATGTCAATTATTAGTTATTACCAAAACATCTTAATAAACAATATAATCGCTAACATCATAGCCTGTTCTTTGTGGTTATATTGGTTAGTGAAGATGAAAACATAAAAGTATAGAACAAAACTAAAATAAATTTACATTTTTAAATTATTAGAGGAAAAAAAGGGAAAAAATTCTTAAATCATATCAAACAAGCGCTACAACTCTCCACCAAGAAACCATATAGAACCAAAGGCCCCACCTCTGCTGTGCTTCTTCCTTCTCGAGGATTATAGTCTATATTGGCATCAACAATTAGCTGAAAAGTAAAAATGTAGTCAAATAAAGAGAAAAGTATCTTAATCTTAACTAGCAAGACAGAACTTAATCATTCATAGCTAAAATCAACATAGATTTGCAAAAGGGACACTTTTAAAAGGTTGGGTTCTATAACTGTCAACAAACTCCTTAAGGATGCTCCAGAAAAAGGAAAATAGAAGTAATCAATAAATAACTGTGATGATGTTATACTATGTTGACTAAAAAAATGATGTCATTTGTTATCACTGATGAAATACTTGCAGTGTCAACTTCTTCAACATAATATAGGTATGGTTTTACCATTTTAGTAACATAACTTATCGAAGTACAAATAAAATACCTCATCCTTGGGAAATTCTCCAACTACTTTTGCTATATACTGTTTCTTGACTAAACCAGCTTCAATCTGTAAGAAACAAAATCTACAGTTATAATGCATGTACGAGAAAAAAATTATATATGTAGATATATTTATAGTAAGTCAAACAAAATAAATTCAGTCCAAGCTATAAAACTCGTTGAGATATTGATAACATGACACAAGAAACTGAACTTTCATTTTGTCTTCCAACATAAATCTTACCATTAGTTGGGTAAATGTATGTTACATTTCAGACATTCAGTAATTGCAGCCAACAGTGGTCAATTGAGTTTTACATGATCATCCCTATTTTAGGAAATAATTATAGGATAGTTATTTGAAATTAAATAGCTCTTCTTAAAAATCTAGTTTTCAAACAAACACTTTCTGATATGGCTCAACTGCATCTCTTGCACTCAAGTCTAGACTTCAAACAAATATGTCAACCAGAACCTTTTGAAAAACTTGATTCCAAGAAAAAATATACATGTAAACTTGCACTATTATAGTCTTAATAAATCCAGGCATAACTTGCTACTTGTGTTTGGTATATGCAAGTTTTCTGTTAAGAACACACAAAAGACTAACATTAAAGTAAAGCCGAACATGTTTATCACAGACCAAGTAAATGAAGCCACCAAAAAACAAGTAAAAAAACTACCTTTCATAAATCCATTGTAATTAGTAAATACTTTAAATTGTGAAGTATAATCAGATATACATCATAACTCAAAATTTATAATTGTATCATTTTTGTACCATATTTGATTTGCAATACTTTTTCTAACAAGAATTAAACCTCTGATATAATTAGCAGAACATGTATTTACTAAAAGAATTCATCACATTTACAAATGTTAAGAGACCAGACAGCTCAAAGCTTAAGCAAGCTGAACTATGTTATGTAGTAAATGTCATGTAAAATTGAACAGTTTCACATTAATGTAAATTGAAATACAATGTAAAAGAAGTAAAAGAGCGAAAAACCAGACAAAAATCCCTGCCTAAATTCACCTGTTGCCTAAAGATATCAGCTTTTGTTCCATTTCTGGCCAAAATAAGAAGTCCAGAAACAAGGCGATCCAGTCGATGAACAGCTGAGATGATCATGTCAAGGAAAAGTTGCAAGCACAAAATGAATAAACTGACAGATAAAAGGGAAAATGCAAGTAATAATGGATAGCCCGAGGTATAGGCAGGCAAAATGTTCAAGGCAGAAGCTATATTGTATGCTTTGGAATTGAAGACCTATCAACATATGACACTTCTCTTTATGATAATTACGTAATGTACTTCCAAAAGGAAATTTAGGATACGAAACAGAGGTGCCAGCCCATGCTCTGCTTGAAGGATGCCAACAACAGTGTTCTTACGATATTGACCACATGGATGAACCTATGTACCAGCTAGAATTCACAGCTTTAGTTCAATGTTTAAAATGAAAACCACAGTATCATTATGAAACACCTCACACGTAGGCAACTAATAGAAAATCCATTGAAAATTCAGAACTTTTTGGCAAATAATAGAAGGAAATAATTTCAAAGACATAAAATAAAAAATGAACATTTCAGTCTTCGGCCAACATCAAAGTAGTTGATAACCCAATACATAACAGTTGTAAGAACTGGATGGCAGCTCATGACATTGAGCCAAATATATATCATACAGACACCGATATGTGTGGATGGCCAGTGCGATTTATTAAAATTTGAATTTTAAAATATATCCAAACAAAACTCAAATATTCTTCCCAATACTATACTAGGCAACTAGTGCTACAGAGTTGTCATGGTGAGGTGATAAGTTTCAAGAAATGCATTTCAAATTGAAAGATTAAAACACAAATGCAAACAATGTAACGTTTTGAAGTAGTTATGAAAATTATAGTGTAATCACTGTTGTTATTTATCTTCTTTGTTTAAAAGGAAAATACCTTAGTATTTATCTGTACTATTTTAATACCAAAACACATATTTTATCAGAATATATGATTTAAATTAGTTAAAAATTGTTAGAAGGCGATAAGCTCATTCTCTCTAAATCCTATATGTATTTTGGTTAACATGGCATTTTTATAACATGTGCACTCTACTAATCCACTAATTAAACTTACTTACAGGGACAGATGCCGGCTTACAAATAGTTAGCACATCTGGTTCTTTATGAAGAATAGGAACATCACAAGCCATCACAGGCGGTTCATGCCTGAAACCTTAACGGCATCAGTCACACACAATCCATAAACATAGTAGTAAAGCATCAACTGTAAGAACAAACCTGTGTAAAAAATGGCTAATCTTTTGAGACGATTTAACTAAGTATGAAACCGGAACTATTTCACCATCAACTTGAATCCTTCCACATTTTACAGCACTAACCTAATATTCATACAAACAATCAACTGACTAAGGATTGAGAACAACGTCATTGATTTTAACTCAATATAAGTAGATTGTGAATTTATTGATGGAACCATTTAATTTAAAAAATTGTTAAAATTAGAAGATGAAAATAATCAAAATAATAATGACGATGTTACTAAGAAATTAAACTTACATAATATTCATAAGGTCGACCTTTAAACTCCTCAGCGAACAAATCAACAATAGTTTTCCCCGCCCAACGGTTTTTTACCTGGAATCAACAAATTAACGATTTATAGGGATTAACAAGGGTTTTTAGAACAATATAACTGATATTTAAAAATAAAAAAGGAAAATTAACAAACGGAACTAACATGAGCGATAAATTCGAAGTAGTATGGTCTAACGTATCGAGTTCCTGCACAAAATTGCATCAAAAGAAGGAAAAAAGAACAAGTTAGATTCGTATTTAATTGAAAAAACAATCAATTTCGAATTTGTTAGTGAAATGTGTGGAATTTCTGAGACATTTGATGTTACCGTTTCGGAAGATGTAGTCTTGCGGTAGCGGGGGATTTGCTGGGGTTTGCCACACGATATCCATACACTCCTTCTCTTCTCTCTTCCTCTTCATCATCTTCCCGCTTTTCACTAGCGCCAGAAAATATTGCAAATACTTGGAAGGTAGTATTTGTCAAAACGACACAATTCACGACGTCGTTAACTCGTTGTTGTCAATTCAAGCAATGAAAATTTGTTTTCAGCTGGGCCAGGCTGGTGTTGATTTTTATGCAGGCCAAGGAGTTTTTAGCCCAATCAATATCGGGGAACGGTGGGTCTAGTGGGCTTACCTGTAGGACTACATTTTCTGGGGTTGTAATTTGCACCCCTTATACAATAAAATCTAAACTTAACATGAGAGTGAGAGAGAGAAAAAAAATCGATAATGGTATCACACGCAAGGAAGATATTTAAATTTAACATAGTTAATTTTAAAAAATAAAATAAAGTAACTTCCAATTCTTAATTATCTACGGTTTGGTGTGGGCTAATGGGCCCTCCAATTATTGTATGTTTAAGAGTGTTAATCCCACTCCTAATAAACACTCATTTACATGAGCACTAATAAGTCTTTATGGTGGTTACTTTTTAAGAATTTTATTTGTCCATTTATTGTTTTGGGCTAACCACCTTTTTGTGCAATAACATATAATCCCTTCATTAGTGTGCACTTTACTACCAAGGCGATACCCAAAAGTAGAGGGAAAGAGGACTATCAAGGGAGTGATGAATGTAGAAAGGGAAGTAGGGAGAGGGGTTTCACAAGTTGGTTAACTTTTGAGAAATGGGTGAAAGGAATCCATAAGTTAACTTTTGGTATGGACGATTTGGACAAAAATAAATAAATAGAAAAGAGGTGTGAGAGAATAACATTCAACCAAAAAAAAAAAAGAGAAAAATAAGAAATATAGAAAGAAATTGAATATATAAATTTTATTTTGAGGCAAAGATACGAGATATAATTTTAAGTTAAAATTAATTCTACTTAAATATTATTTAACATGTCGAAATAAATTTTGGACACTCATTTCAAGAAAAATATACTTTTTTACAATAAAAAAATGTATCTAAATCATACTCCAACATATCATTACTTCAATTTAATATATTTTTGAAATAAAAGAAAGCGCGGGACCTCAACCCCACCCGAAAGAAAGAAGACGACAAGCTATCAAATTCCTTCCAACATTAAAAAATGTAAATAATTATATATTAATAAATAAATGACACACATTAAAAGAATACACAAAGTTCACAATTTCAGTCTCTAATGAAAAATGTAAAGAATACGTCACAATATAATTACAATTTCTATATCTTAAATTTTATACGCACTTTATTTTATTTTTTTATCTTCTTATTATATTATCGATATATTACATTTGTTGTAATATTATCTTTATTTCTTTCTCTCAAAATGGTCAAACAATTATTTGAACGCACACTTTTCATACAATATTTACAAGATCCTTTTCACTTTTTTCTTTGGAATTTTGTTACCTTTTCACAAATTAAAAATGTCAAAATCAAACATTATCTTATCCAAACAAACAGTACATTATTTAACACAATAAATCATTAATCATATTATTACAAAAACTGGAAAAATAATAAATATTTGTTTAAAAATATTTACATTTTAAAAATATCATTATCTCAAAGTAATAATCTACATTTAAAAAAGATAGGAAAAATGTTCCACTCCAACACATTCCAATTATTATTTTCCCTAAAAAGAACAGAACTATGATTTGGCTTAATCGTGAATGAAATTAATATTTCCGGCAAAACCATGGACATAATTTAGGTGGTTGATATAATGACTGCTCACGGGCCTCGTGAGATCTGAGGTGATCTCAAAAAGTAAATACAAACTATATATTGATAGATCCTTTCCATCCTCCATCCCCTCACTTATAATAACCTAATAATTTCAAAGGGGACAGATAATAAAGGAGGAGACCCTTTTTTAGCCTCATTCATTTATTTTATCTTAACATAGTAGAGTAAAAAAAGAATAGCTTTGATTGAATGTAATGTAACAGATGCTAATACTCATCAATGCTTGCACAGTACTATTTTAATGAATGTATACACAAAAGGCAAAATGGGTAGAAGCATATCATCTCATCATATATCAAAAAAAGAAAAACAAATATAAAGCAAAAAGAGGCAAACATAGTTGGGGTCTGGAACTTTATCCTAGTCTCATCAGTCCCCACATGTTTCCTAACTATCAAAAAAAAAAAATTATAAGCATAATATTCCTCTTGTCACATTTCATAGATCCATCATCACGTGGACATGAAAGTGATCGACAAAATTACCTATAATATGTGCATTATACACAAGTCCAAAAAAATCGATTTCTTAAAAATATATCTAACCAAAAAAAACTGATGATTCATTGATTGATCCATCCTCAAAGACAGACCACAGATGATACGGAGAGAGAGTAGGGATAGGTATTAGCATATTGAAAAGAAATGGTGGCACCATTGATTAAGGGCTTGCCATCATTGACAAGGCAGTCATTGTAACGGAGGCGTTTGAAGAGCTTTGGATTGATGAGACGTGCAGAGCTGAACCAGCCACATCGAAGGTGAATAGCAGAGATTTGGCATCCACTAACGCACGTGTTCATTATTTCAACTGTGTATGTGGGAATGCCACTTGGGAGTGGTGCTGTGGGGCCTTGGTTTATTACTATATCTGATTTACTGCATTTGTGGTCACCCCATATTCTGTTTGGTTCAACAATCTCACTCCCTGCATAATGGGTTTTTCATATCAATTTTATAAACTGTATTTCCATCAAAAAAAAACTACTAGTAAATTAACTTCTCACACAAATATTAAACAATTCCAATGTATTTAATTTCTTTTTTTTAGAGTAGCACAGAACTACTACTACTGTGCTCGTATAGTGGATCAATGAACAGAAATAGCCCAGTTACCAACAAAAGGATCCACACCGCCACAAAACAAAAAACTAATTTTGTAGAGTTAACCAAAAACAAAGAAAAACGATTTGAACTAAATTTGTGTTTGGATATATTGTAGTAAAGATAGATTTTGAACAAATTATTTTTGTAAATTCATTTATGATTGAAAATTATAATTTAAAGATTGAATTTGAAACAATTATGTGGAATAGGACCCCATCATATTAAAATCAATTTTACACTTTTATGTTTGATTTTAATTTCTACAAAAATGGAACCAAAGATGCAATATCCAAACAGTCTCAAAACCTCAAAAGGCAATTTCAAAATTCATGTTCAACTAGGTAAAAAGAAATCAAAAGATATGTGGAAGGTCAAACAATTTTTAATTTGAACAATAAATCAGAATGTTCTTGAATAGTCATTTCTAAATCAACATAAGAGAAACACTGAAAATCAATTCAATGAACGACATATAAATATAGAAAATAGAATTAAAAAAAAAACTGAAACGATTAAAATACTCTATAAAAGAAAGAAAAAATTACCCCGAGGAAGAAGTTTACGATGTGGAGTAAGAAGCGTGAAGTTGGTTGTTCCTTCCTCTAATCCCACCAAAGAGACCAACGTTCCAGTGCGAGCCCCACCACCAAATCCTGAAATCATTTGCATAACGACAAAAACAAAACTTAAATAAACAAACAAAACTAGTACAAGCAAACAAAAAAAAAAAAAAAATAGACACAAAGATTCAATAATCATTAACAAAAAATCGTTTCTAAGAACGAACCTGTAAGAACAGCAACAAGTCCAAGCGAGAAAAAGAAGACGGTGAGAGTCACCATCAAAGCAAGACGTCGAAAAGAATACATTTCCATGAAGACGCAGAAAGTGACGAATTGGCTGAAATTGAAAGCAGAGAGCTATAGAACGTAGCTAGTACAAAGTGACTAGAGAAATAAAATTGCAGTAGAAAAGGAAAGGTGATAGTATATAACAACAACACATGACATCGAAAGAAGAAATAGCCGTCGATTATAGTGAAAAAGAAAAATGATCACGGGACTAAGGTGAGAAAGTGAAATTAAACCTAAAAAAGGAAAATGAAGCGTTGATTAAATAGGTGAGTCAAATTACCAACCTACAAACACGGTTTATTTTAGTTTGTTCATAAATCACCATCATCAATCAGAAAAACATTAGTAACATTCATTGCTCAATGTGTTTATTTACGCTTCTCCGGTAACCGTGTCTAGTCTATAATAATATAGTCTGAATTTCATTTCATTTTTTAGGATTCAAAAAATAGGAGCGCCGAATAGTAGTAGTGCTAATAGGTGTGAATATAAAAAGAACTTCAAGCGACCAAAATGGCAGAATGAATCAGAAGTGACAAAACTGTAACAGAATTAAAAAAAAAGGGGAAAATGCATTTATGAGGTAAACAATGGCATGGTATTTGGTTTTTCCTTATTTATGCCAGACACTATCACATTAGACATTGCATAAAGTTTTATTTACCTTTTTATTCCAACAAATTTTCAATTTCAATTTTTCTCTTCTGCTACTGTTGGAGAAGCTGAGTTTCGCTTTTTGCAGTGTCGGGGGATTTTCGTTTTGGTTTTTCCCTCGCGGCACACCACAGAGGTGGGCATAATATTCGGACCCACCCGAACCCGACCGATTCAATAAAATATTTAAATTTGCGGACGGTTTTTTTTGGGTTGATGGATTGAGCTGGTGAAAAATAAGGATTAATATGGGTTTATACGGTTGGGTTCAGATGAGTAATTTAGATCCGTCGGTACTCAAACCCGACCGAATTATATTATTATTTTTATATTATATATTAATGTTATTATTTTTATATTATATATTAATATTATTAATTTTATATTATATATTAATCTATAAAATTAAAATACACAATAGTGTAACATTATTTATCACAAAGCCACAAGGCAAATATTTAAAAAAAAGCCAATAACACATAACCAGCAGCCCAACTCAATTAAAATAAAAGCAAAAAAAGGTTGAATAATTTAGAGAAAAAAAAAACAAAAAAACTCCCAATAAAGTTCAACCCATTTTTACCCACCCATACATAATCGACACCCGATATATCTGAACCCGACGTACCCAATTTAAAAAGTAGACGAAATTGAGCCCATAAATCATACCCGTAGATTGGGCCGGTTTCACATTTTTGGCCCGAAACCGCCCATACCCGCCCGATGTCCACCCCTACCACTCGTTATACGTATGTACTGTCATAACTCAGAATAATTAATTGACTTATGCGGTTTTTTTCTATTAATTCATTAAAAAATCGGAAGAGGGTTTTGTAACTTTTGTTTTAGATTTGGCTTGGGTTTAAGTTTAACCATGGTTAGAGGAACCGCACGTGGGGCCTTTAACCGTGGCCGTGCGATATGAATGGATGTATGATGATGAAGATGATTATTATGTGATTTTCACATTCTCTTTGTTAATGATTAACTACTACATCCTCTCAAAAAAGCAAATGTTCTTTTTCATTTCAGGTGGTGTTTTGGGTCCATTTCATCATCAATCTTTACCATGAGCAAATTTTCTTATTATGTTGTATTCACAATCTAAAACTTATCTTACTAAAATAAATTTTTGTTAAAAAAAAATCTTACTTCTAATTATACTACGTCTATTCTTGAGTTATTTTAGTTTCTACTACTCCCAAACTATAAAGAACAAAAATAGAAAAATAATTGAAAGGAGAGTGGAGCACACGCGGTCCAACCAGAATTGAGCTGAATTGGAGTCGTTCCAAGAGTCGTGATTTTAACGTAGGCAAGCAGGCACATTCTGTTTTTGTACACGTACATGCAGAAGAGAGACTACGGAGGAAAGCGCCACGCAATGAAAGGGGTCCCATTTTTGGTACCCTATCACTTAGCTTGGCAATTCTCTATTCATATATATATACATATAGACCTCTCTTATTACTATTATAAATAATGTTTGAATTTTAATAATTTTTGTAAATAAAAATTTATTATTTTTATATTATTTTATGATATTATTTATAATTTTTTATTTTTAAAATATTTTTTATATATAATTAAATATTTGATATTAAAAAAAATTAATCAATTAAATTTATATTTGATATGATTATTTTGATTTTAAATTACATTAACTTGAAAGAGAAAAAACATATCAAAATTAAATTTAATAAAATAATATAACGAGTTATTTATTTTGATACATCTATTCAACCACATTAATTTTAATATATTTTTTTTTTCAATTTAATTTATTTTATTTGATTTTATTGATATAATTTACTATTTTTTTAATATAATTATTTTTATTAACTTTTATTTATAACATTCAGAGAAAAAATAAGAAGAAGTTGTTAATAAAATATGATTAAGATGTGAATTTATTTGCAAAATAAGAGAGTTGTTAAAATAATATAAATTGATGTATAAAATATGAGGGAATTATTAAAATTGTATAACAAATTATTTGTTTTGGCATAAACAACGATATT
>JBBPBR010000004.1:69496746-69522369 GCA_037974775.1 Cicer pinnatifidum
TAAGTTTTTAGCAAATTTAATCACTGTAATATTTCAATTTTTAGGATTAAGTTTCTATTTTTTTTCTTTGACAAACGATTGTGATCTTAAAAAAAAATTTATAAATATTGAGTCCTTTACTTTATTAATTACTATGAATTTTTTTATCATTTTTATTTACTTTCAATTTTTAAATTTTTATAATCTATTCAACATTTTTAGAAATAATTAAACAGTTTAAGAATTTTTTCTACTCAAAATTCATCGACCAATAATATGACAAAATTCTCAATATATAAAATTCTGAATCTCTATATTCATTTTCACATATAGTAGTAATATATTGATTGAGCTTTGAAATAGCTAATGGTATGTTAGAATTGTTAATAATTGTTAGAATTATGTTGGAGGATGGGAATTAAACTTCTTGCTTTTTTTTATCATTCTCTTCTTTAACTTATTTTCAGACACCAAACTAATCTTATATGTGATTGATACATATAATTGGACATTCTCCCACTTTTTTTTTTCAATAGCATTGTTACTCTATAATTAACACAACTACCAATAAAAAAATGATGTCAGTTGTTACATGCTCAATAGAAAATTAGATTAAGGAAAACACACCACATAAGGGTAAAGAAAACTATCAATTTCATTAAAAACTTATAGTAAAATATCTATATAATTTAGTTGAATTCAAGTCACATCATATATGAGCAGAATGTCCAATTATCAACCATGAATGACACTTTTACCAACCATTAGATTAAATAGATATAAAGATTTTATCATAAGCTGCGTCTCATTTCCCCTTTCAAGTCCTCATGGTCTCCCCTCCCCCCTTCGGATACTATGATCAACTAATTAACTGTTGCTAAAATTCCAGTGAAGCGGTACCCATACTTATTGCAAACAGCGATGCGATGACTCAAGTACAGTTACAAAATGAAAGTAGGAGCGAGGGAGCGTTAGATATGCGAAGCTTAGACACATGCTCATTAAAGACTGGAATTTTGTGCTGAGTTACAGCACGAAATCCAATTCGGACTTATCTTGAGGTCATGCACTCATGCCTAACATTTGGTATTTGTTTATCATTAGTACCAGCTATTCGATCCTTCATGTGAGGTACAATGCATTACGGAATCTTTATTTGGCTACTAAGTGAGAATAATGATAATACAATGAGTAATTAGTAGACAAAACAAATCATCTCAATAATAAAAGATTCCCAATCAAGTTCTAACAAATAAATTTAACATTGATCTAAAATTAGAAGACAATAATGTTTACAGGCAGGTGGGGGAAAAAAACTATTCAACATGACGAATAAAATGACACATCTGTAATACAGAGGAACGGGTTAAATCTAATATGGTACAAAGTACAAACCTAGCTTAGAGCAGCTATCATAGAAAAAGGTCACAACTCAAACCAAATATACCTACCAAAGCTTAACCCGTATAGACAGCTGACAGGAGAATGAACATAAAATTTAGCTAATAGATGACTCGCATGCTTCTAATTTATGCTGTCACTATATTCATTTGTATAAGTTCATGCATCATCGTCTTCATCACTATCATCACCATCTTTACCTTCATCTACATCCCCGTCACCATCATTTTCAGCTTCCTCGCCATCCTCTTCCTCATCAGACATGTTATTAATTACATCTGTGATGATATCCTTCACCTCTGCTTTTCTATGCATTAAATCAAGGCCAAAATGGGTACCTGTCAACAAATAATTCCAAAATAGATAAGTCCAAGAAATCATATAGTCTAGAGGAAGGAATTTTGTCCAAAAAAAGATCATACCAAGTTGTCGGAGAATATCGGACAAAGTTGCCTGCATCAAGGGATTATCAAAATAAGTAACGTTTGAAAACTATAAACATGCAAATAAAACATGAATTGCCACAAAAATATGACTTACAGTATTGAAATCTACTTCCTTCAGAATATCAACAACAACTGTGTGCATCTCCTCCCTACTAGGCTCTACCTTGGCCTTCTTACTACTTTTACCTTTTACTACAATAGGCATCAAAAGAACTAAGTCAGCAGGATCCAATATAAAAAGGACACAAGAATATTCAAAAAGAAAAGAAAACCTGTAGAACTGAGTTTTTTGAGTGACTTGTTCAAATTAACAAAGTATTAGATTTTCTATTGGACAGTTGAGTGAACATAAAAAAAAACTAAAGCAAAGGTTTAAAAAAACGTTTGAGTAACCAGCAGACTGACAAGTGCCATAATAGGACACTTGGGACTTGTGACACAAAATCCAATTACACCGCTTAGGATTTGTTGGCGTAATTGGATCATCTTTGTCATAAGTCATAGGTGTCATATCATGCCACTAGATTAAGCATGAAAGTCTACAGAGGTAGAATATAACCAATGCACCTTGATCCTTAACCGAAGCCTTTGAGGTTTTGCTTGCAGCCTTCCCACCGGTGTCCTGCTTTTCCTTTCCAACTTTCTGTTTCTTGGTTGCACGTTGCTTTGACTTGGAAAGAGAGACAGAGGCATTATCATTCTCAGTATTGGACTGTTTCTGTATAGATTTTTTTGGAGTCTTTTCACTGCTTTTGGCAGCTTTCGTTGAGGTCTTCTTAACAGACGGGGTTTTAGCACCAGCTTTGGCACCTGAACCTTCCTTCACAGTTTTTTTTGTGGTACTCTTGGGAGCCTTTGGAGTATCTTCCTCTTCCTCTGATTTACTCACCTCATCGTCACTGTCATTATTTTCCATTACAACATCTTCATCTTCTTGGGACTCATCTTTTGCATCTGAGAGTTCAGCTTTATCAACCTCTTCAACATCAGAAGAATGCTTTTGCTTTTTTCCAGACTGTGAAGTTTGTTTTTGCTTCTAGAGCAAGATAAAAATATAACAGTGATTATAAATAACAAAAACATATTTGAAGCATACTAGTTATCAGACACACTCGTGAAGAATAAGCATATTCTCCACACAAATCCCCCAAAGGAAATAGTAGGATAATAAAATTAAAATGATATATAAGACACAAAATGTAAACAATAATCAACAAAAATGAACAAGGTCCTAATTGAAGTCAATCAAGTAATAGAATATATATATATATATATATATATATATATATATATAGAGAGAGAGAGAGAGCATCTCTGTAAAACATTATATAAATCCAAAAATTATTTCATGTCATTACCACCATTTGGTAAAAACTCTTAAAATGTTAATCATGGCACGCCTCAATAACATATCAAATAAGTTTTAGATTTATACTTCACAATATACGGAGATAATCTAACAATATAAAGTCCAAAAACAAGTTATTGAATGGTATAACAATATGCGAGCATTATACCAGTGTATTTGTATCCTTTCATAGTGTGTGTGGGTGTGTGTATCTATATATATCCAAGCAGAAAGTTGAGAAGTATTTGCCTTCACAAATTACAGAACACAGAAACTTTAAATTACATCAATACAAAATTAACAACCTTGAAATAATAATAATTAATGATCAACACCAAAGAAAATTAACAAAAGAAAACACTGTTCAACAGATGCAATCAGCCATCAACAACAGCTTCACCTTTCACTGTAAAACTAGATAAAATCTTAACTATGTTCAAAATTCAACATGCATTAATTATTTCATTACAAAATTTCCGCTTTTTAACTAACCATTAGGAAATGTAAACTGTTTTTATATCTTATAATACCAATCATTATAAGGGTAATTATGAAAAAGTAACATTATTTAGAAACACTATGTTACAACTACTTTTCTTAATACCAGTGAATTTTGCAAGTGGAAGGACAAAGAGGGAGTTGAGCAACAACCATGAAGACATAACACTCATAACAAACCATGAAATTCATTTAAATATCAACTTAAAAAAATGTTTACATCTGTAAGGAAATCAAACAGCATATTACAAGTGATGGATTGAATTATTAATTTAAAACAAACATTAAGTTTTCTAATCATTACTCCTAGATTTATTTTGCATGGTTGACAGACAAAATATGACTAACAAACAAAGTATCATGTTGCTGAATTATTGGCTTGGAATAGTCCACAATACATCTATCCAAATCATCACAACATTTAGAGCTGTCAAACTATACACTTATTAAAGGCAAAGTCTCAAATGAATATTCATAACTGGCAATTAGAGAGATATCAAAGACTTGTCAAAACAAAAAGACAACATGCAAACATTCAGGCAGGTTCTGACATAAAAAAATTACAGAACATTAGTGCATAACAGGGTTACAGCATGCCAGGATGAAGTCAGAATCGAATAAAGAAAATACCTTTGATGGGGTTTCTGTAGATGCTTCCACAGGAGATTTGCCAGGGGTTGCTTTTCTAGTTCGCTTCTTACCTTTCTGTTAACGTAGAAGCAAACTTCAAAAAACTAACATCATTGAAATAATAATTAAAACAAATAAAAATATTATTTTAAAACTATGGGACAATGCCTCAATCTAAACTAAAACAATGGGATAGGATCAATTGAGTATATTACATGATGCACAAATAATTACGTTATAAAAAAAGTTAATTTAATTGATTATTTTCAACTGGCGAAGCATAGCAGCCAAACCAGCCTTGCATTAAAATAGAGGGGATTAAAGATCAGACACAGAAAAGTGATCAATTATGCAATTGATTGGACTGGGGTGTTTAATCAATCAGTTCAAAAATTGAAATGCTATTCAATGATGTAGAATATTTACATTACTTACAAAACACAAAAGTGTTAATTGATACTAACCAATGTATAATAAAAAAAAAACAAAAAAAATCATTAATAACAAACCTGTTCTTTTTCAGAAAGCAGAACATCGGTTGTAGCATGTGGGGACTCCAGAAACTCCAACAGCTTAGCAGAAATGTCCTCCTAAAACATGCCTCATTTGGTAATTGATATTATAAAAGTGGCACTTGAATTTCTTTGAATTGAAAAAATAATATATCAAGTTATCAACACATACCTTCTTAACATTACTCTTGATAATTGGTATATTGAGAACATCACAGAAGTCCATCAATTTTTCTTTCACACATTTGTCAATCCTTTCCTTTATCTTGGCCCTCTGTTTTTCCTGCCAAGAATTATATAGTATTTTTTAACTGCAGTATAGTTACAGCCTTCAGGATCAGACTCTCATGTTTTTAATGAAAAGATAACACAAACACAAGCCCCTCACAAAGATAACATTAACAGTACAGTAAAAAACAAAACAATACCTCATTTTCAACCCACACATAACCAGAAAACTGGCCTATATTCCTCTTAAGATTGTGTGCCTGGCACCATTCAGTAATAGCAATGGTGTTAGAGAATCCATGCATCTTAAAATAATTAAACAACTTGAGGAAAGAAAATTGGAAGTCAGCAAAAACAAAAAATCACAGGGACATCACCTTTGTTTTCTTCCCAAACAATAAACTATGAAGCACATGCAGGTTGTCATCAGGTTTTCTCTTTGACAACTTGAAAGCCACTGAAACAGTATATACATAAATTACTTGGTTAGACAACACTCATGTTAAAAACAATTAAATAGTCAAATTTTATATCTGCAAAAACTTATTTTTTTGACACTACTACAAAACACACAACAAGTGAGAACACTAATAACAAATTTGAAAATATTTTCGAGAACACTATTTAATTGATTTATATTTTCTCAACTACAACCAAGACTTGCTTAGACAATCAAATAACATGTTATGAGCATAAGCCTAAAGGTAGCATCAATCCCAAAAGAGTAGTCAATTGTCAATTACATAGGAGAACCCCCTACACTTATAGCCATGGGACTATGGTCATAAAGTAAGACAGCACCAATTTAAACATACTTCTATATACTAGGCATGTGAATATGGTATTGTTATCTTAATGGTATGTCAGGTCTACATTAGTAAGAACGTCTAGCAGCATCTAGGAAACAACATACTGAGGAGGACAGATATTTTAAAATACTATAGGTATGCAAATGAAATTAAAATAACTGAAACAAGAACATGCCTTATCCTCATGGAATGTAATGAAATCTTGGCATTAAAATACACACAACAGCACTCTAAAATGCAAAAAAATGCCAAAACTACTGACCTGATCATAGGATGGCCCAAATAGTATTCACAAAAATTTTATCCATAAACAAATGGCAAATGATAGTATTTAAAAATAAAAAATAAATAAACATGCATATTGGCAAGGCATAATAAAAGATCTAGAACAATGTAATGCCAATTATTACACACATACCAACAAACATATCCTTTTCGACAAAAAAGGACACGTGATCCTAAAATTCAAGCAATATGATCAGTAAATAGAGGAGGCAGCAATTAAACATACCATTTGGAATATCCTTAAGCTGAGTTCCACGTCCCTGGAAGAAAAAAATTAAAAAAACAAAACAAGAAACAGCCCACAATAATCAAAACAACAAAAACTTACTCTAAACCTCAAAAAAAAACAAAATACCAAAATGGAGAAAGAGTGTACCTTTTCAATTGTCAAACCTTTACTGGAAGAAGACTTTCCCAACTTCGAAGGTGATGGAGCAGAGTAGCGCTCCACCGTTTTCCGTTCCCTGGTTGGCCTGTCACTTGACGGCGTAGCTGGACTCTTTTTCTCCGATCCAACCTCTTTCTTCAACTTGTTCTGATCACTCTTAGACGCCTTCCCCTTCTCATCTGCATCTTCTTCCTCCTCATCTTCATCTTCACCAGCATCTTCATCTTCATCTACATCATCCTTTTCTTCCTCTTTCTCTGAGTTTTCGTCGATCTCTTTCTTCTCTTCTGTATTTTGATTATCCTCGTCTAAATTCTCCTCTTTAGATTCAGCAACATCCGGCGAAGAATCTTTCTCGGCAATTCCCGCGTCGTGTTCAGCTACCTCGGCTTCCTCTTCTATAGGTTTGGGTTCACCTGCAGCATCGTTTTCATTGGTTTGGTTGTCTTCGGTTTTGTCTTGAAGGGGAGGTTTGGTGTGATCTAGGGTTTCCGTAGCCATGAATGGAGAAGAAGGGAAAAATGAATTGGAAACCCTAAGTGGAAAAGAGAAACCCTAGAAATTGAAGAATTGAAGTGATTGAGATAGGAAAATAGAATATAGAGAGAGAGAGAAAGAAAAGAGGGGGAATCGCGAAATGAAAATAGTTTGGAAAGAAGAAGCGCGCTCGAAATGAAAAAGGTTTCAAAATTTGATGCCAAAATTCTGAGCGGGCCTTTGGTTCTTACTTTCCCTCTTTCTTTTTTTCCTTTCTCCCGGCAAAATGAAAAATGAAAATGAATAAAGATTTAACAAAACCCTCCAAACGAGATGTTAGATCTTCTTTTATCAAATTTTGGCAGTTAATTAATAATAATTATCATATGATGATTGAAATCTGTGTGCTCTTGTGCACTAACCGGGTGACTTACAACTACAAATGGAATCACTACTTTCGAATATTTTCCTTTATGGGCCAATTAATGGGCCTGCCTCTTGTTTTTGTGAATCGGACTTCTTGCATCCCTTATGATGCGACCTGCGGGCTTTGAGACTGTATCATTGGATTGGACTGGATTAGGGCCCATCCCATTTTAAGTTTCTTTTCAAATTAGCAACTACAGTTCTTTGTATTTCACATCCTTCTGTTTCTTCCCCTTTTTCTTTCTTGGTTATCCCCATCTCTCTCTCCCATTTTTAAATTCAAATCATATCTTCAACTCAATTTTTACTGCATTCTATTTTTTCAGGTGCGTTCTATTCTTTCAATATATCGAGAATAATAGTTGAATTCAATAAAAAATAAATAATTAAATGGATAAATAAAAATTTATATCATTATTTGAAAAATTGTTAAATAATTAGAGTGTGACGTACTTGTATATAGTGTTATTAATGTAACTAATCTAACAAATTTTACTAAACCATTACTATTTTCAACTACTTCTAATAGTCACCCGCAAGTTGAAAGTATGTAACAAGATTTTCAACTTGGGAATACCAGTACTAGAAAAATAAAAATACAATAAAACTGATGAAAGAAAATTATAAGAAAAATAATGTAAGTTGTAATCATATCAGTTAAACAACAAAATTCTTATATAAAGTGGTAGCAGCTGAGGTGCGTAACTCTCGTCAAAGTCTTCGATCTACTTTTGGCTAATTTGAAAATCTTTTGGTGTCTCTACGGCACTCACTCCAACATATAATCAAGAATTCTAATATTTGATCTTCAAATGTCAAATTTGGCCAACAAAGTTCAACCATCATATGATATGATGGAAGTACAAAGATAATGAGAGATGTCTAGTATCATAGGGTAAAAGAACAAATAAAATGATAATTGTTTTACTACCACATGGTAGAAACACATAGAGAAAACCAACAATAGCTAAAAAGAATAAAATTATAGTGAAAATACATCACTAGATGATAATGACTAGTCAACAATGAAACTTTCAAAGAATTGTATCATAAATCACAAAGCATCTTTAAGCTTAAATCTACAAATATTATACAACCAACATGAAAAATAATGAATAATCACAAACATGAGTTCAAAATGAGGAAGAAAAAATAAAGAAAATTTAAAAAAAAATAATATAGTAAAATAATAATTATTACTCTGATACCATGTTGAAAATCACGGTTGAGCCCAAAAAACATATAAATAGAACTTGAAATAATTATTTGAATAATTGTTATACAATTAGAGTACTATCCACTTTTATATAATGCTATTAATATAACTAACTTAATAAATTTCACCTATTTATAAGTATGTTTAACTATCACTGATAAAATATACTTAAGTTCACACATATGTGATTTGATTTTTTAAAAAATATATATGTATACATCAATTCAATTAATGCATTTACATCAACTCAATTCATCTAGTGCTGGTAAAACTCCATATGAAATGAAGACTGAAGGTGTGTTTATTAACAATTGTCAAATACATAAGAAAAAAAAAAGTTTGGAATAAGATATATGCATTGAGTTGCTAACGAGTTTTTTTCTTGGTTATTTTTTTAGATAGATTAATTGACTCATTTAATAGAAGATTTGTGTAATATGATACTCTTGAAATAGATAAAGTATATTATAATGTGAATTTAAAAATTGTTCAATTTTTACATTGAAAATTATTATATATTTGAGAAGTTTTCAACACTATAGATACTAAAATATCGCATTGGATAATTAATGTTGGATTGTTTGCATCATTATATAAAATATGTCAAACTCTTGTGAAAATTTCATAAAAGTTTGATATAATTTTCAACTTTTTCTCTCGTCCCTCATCTACCCAATGTACTTATGAATAATTTCTCTCGTTTCTTTGTGCCTCTTCGTTTTTTAAGTGATCGTAATATCACTGATATTTTATAATGGTTTTTGTGCCGTAGTCTTTTAATTCTTTAGTGATACTAACTTGGAGTGGGAATAGAATAGACTTTGAAATACTCGAGTTTGATGTACGATTAATTTTTCCGAATGGTCTACCATAGATTTTTTTTCCGGTTTGACCTAACCTTTTTACAAAGTAAAGTTTGACTTGAAAGACTTATTTAAAAGCATATTTTAGATTAAAGTATTTAAATAATATATTTTACATTTTATTAAATAGATTAAATTGGACCTTTATATATAACCAAATATAAAAACAATATAACTAGCAAGGATGCAACAAACTTAAAATATATATATATATATATATATATATATATATATATATATATATATATATATATATATAATAATTACGTTTTTTTATAAGTCTAAGCACGACATATTTAAATTAATAGGGTTTAAAAAAAGTACGATGCTAGCATTTTTTATTAAATAGGTGAGACCATAAATAGGTAATGACATACTATTTAACATATTATCACCCCTAATCCTATCACCGTTGTCATTTTATAGTGATTTTATAGCTTATGAGTAATTATAGTACCTTATTACTATTTTGAATAGTCCTAATACTATTTTCCTACCAAAGCTTAACCCGTATAGACAGCTGACAGGAGAATGAACATAAAATTTAGCTAATAGATGACTCGCATGCTTCTAATTTCTGCTGTCATTATATTCTTTTGTATAAGATCATGCATCATCGTCTTCATCCCTGTCGTCACCATCTTTACCTTCATCTACATCCCCGTCACCATCATTTTCAGCTTCCTCGCCATCCTCTTCCTCATCAGACATGTTATTAATTACATCTGTGATGATATCCTTCACCTCTGCTTTTCTATGCATTAAATCAAGGCCAAAATGGGTACCTGTCAACAAATAATTAAAAATAGTTTTGTCCAAGAAATCATATAGTCTATAGGAAGGAATTTTGTCCAAAAAAATATCATACCAAGTTGTCGGAGAATATCAGACAAAGTTGCCTGCATCAAGGGATTTTCAAAATAAGTAACGTTTGAAAACTATAAACATGCAAATAAAACATGAATTGCCACAAAAGTATGACTTACAGTATTCAAATCTACTTCCTTCAGAATATCAACCACAACTGTGTGCATCTCCTCCCTACTAGGCTCTACCTTGGCCTTCTTACTACTTTTACCTTTTACTACAATAGGCATTGTCAAGAATTAGAATAAAATTATATTTATTGAAAATTTAAATATATTGGTAATACATCAAATATATATTTATATTAGATTACTAAACAACCAAATCCTCTGATTACTCATATATAACTAAATCCCTACTAGTACTCCTATATAACTGAATCCCTATTAGTACTTATATATAACTAACTCCCTCCTAGTACTCCTATTCAACTGAATCCCTATACTTGTGGGATATTAAACAGAAACAAATTTTGACACTCCAACACTCCCCCTCAGGTGAATAGGTGTTCTTCATTCCCAGCTTGAATACAATTCTTTCAAAGTTGCTACTACTTAGAAGATCTGCAAGGTTTTCATGGTATGGAGTGTAAATTAGGCCAAAAAGAAATCACGAGTTGCTGCAATGAAGGCAGCAAAAAGGGCCACAATGAAGGTGGCAATGAAGGCGAAACCGCAATGAAGGCGGCAAAAGGACCACAATGAAGGTGGCTAAGATTTCATAAAAATAGAAACCGCAATGAAGGCGACAAAAGGACCAGTCCATTCTTTAGCATGTCCAATCGTCCTCCCCGAGTGCTTGTTCTAAATGTGCCAAAGAGCAAGTACCTTTGGGTTTCTCCAAACTAGTGAGTAAAGATCTCAACTTTTCTACCTCAGCTTGGTTCAGTTGTGTCATACCTTCTCGACTTTCTTCACTAGTACATGTAGTTATGTGTGCTTGATCTCCCATTTTTTTCACTCCTTGTCTCGGTTTTGAGAGCCCCACTCTCTACTAGGTGACTTCCTGTTCAATTTCCAACATTCTTCGCGAGTGCGGTGAGGCTTGTTGCAATAGGTACACCACACTCCTTCACTTTTCTTCTCCACATAGGCTCCTCCTTCTTTCTTTTGGTCAACCATCATTGTTGAGCTTTCTATAGGTGGGACTGTCAGCATTAGTCCCCTTCTACTTTCTTCACTTCTCACTAAAGCCACGACTTCATTAATTCCTGGTACTTTCTCCTTACCAAGGATTTGCACTCTAACTTGATCAAAATCAGAGTTGAGTCCCACCAAGAAATCATAGACTCTATATTGTTCAATATACTCCTTGAGTAATGTTGCATCTGCTGAACACTTGGATTTTATAACTCTGTAATGATCCAACTCCATCCCTGAAGCTTTGATATGATTTGCATACTCAGTAACAGTCTTGTTTCCCTGTTTAGCAGCCATAGTTTTCACCTTCACATTGTATACTTGGGCAGCATCTTTAGCTTTGGAGTAAGTCTCTTCTAATGCTTTCCAAATCTCCTTTGCAGTGTTGAGAAACATGCAAGTGTCACTGATTTCTGAGGTCATTGCGTCCCATAACCATGCCATGATCATAGAATCCTCTTTATCCCACCTCTTAAATTTGGGATCTGCTTCTTTGGGGGGTTCATCTGTTAAGTGTTCTGCCATCCCTTTACCTTTCAAAAACGTGCGCACAATTTGAGACCACTTCAAATAGTTCTTCTCATTCAACTTGTGAACGGATGAGAGGTTTTGCAATTCGGCTTGGAATTTTTTATTTCCTGTTTCAGTCTCAATTCCATTATGAATCACTACTCCTTCTCCTGCCATGGATGAAAAACAAAAAACAACAAATTTCTCTGATTTACAATCTAAAAAAAGCAAGTTTCTCTGATTTACGATCTAAAAAAAATACGGCGGCGAACGGCTGATTGGAGGGCTCTGGTGTGTTATGGTCAATGTACGTCAAGAATTAGAATAAAATTATATTTATTGAAAACTTAAATATATTGGTAATACATCAGATATATTTATACTAGATTACTAAACAACCAAATCCTATGATTAATCATATATAACTAAATCCCTACTAATACTCCTATATAACTGAATCCCTATTACTACTTATATATAACTAACTATCTACTAGTACTCCTATTCAACTGAATCCCTATACTTGTGAGATATTAAACAGAAACAGATTTTGACACTCCAACAAGCATCAAAAGAACTAGGTCAGCAGGATCCGCTATAAAAAGGACACAAGAATATTCAAAAAGAAAAGAAAACCTGTAAAACTGAGTTTTTTGAGTGACTTGTTCAAATTAACAAAATATTAGAGTTTCTATTGGACAGTTGAATGAACAATAAAAAAAAAACTAAAGCAAAGGTTTAAAAAAACGTTTGAGCAACCAGCAGACTGGCAAGTGCCATAATAGGACACTTGGGCCTTGTGACACAAAATCCAATTACACCGATTAGGATTTGTTGGCGTAATTGGATCATCTTTGTCATAAGTCATAGGTGTCATATCATGCCACTAGATTAAGCATGAAAGTCTACAGAGGTAGAATATAACCAATGCACCTTGATCCTTAACCGAAGCCTTTGAGGTTTTGTTGCAGCCTTCCCACCGGTGTCCTGCTTTTCCTTTCCAACTTTCTGTTTCTTGGTTGCACGTTGCTTTGACTTGGAAAGAGAGACAGAGGCATTATCATTCTCAGTATTGGACTGTTTCTGTATAGATTTTTTTGGAGTCTTTTCACTGCTTTTGGCAGCTTTCGTTGAGGTCTTCTTAACAGATGGGGTTTTAGCACCAGCTTTGGCACCTGAACCTTCCTTCACAGTTTTTTTTGTGGTACTCTTGGGAGCCTTTGGAGTACCTTCCTCTTCCTCTGATTTACTCACCTCATCATCACTGTCATTATTTTCCATTACAACATCTTCATCTTCTTGGGACTCATCTTTTGCATCTGAGAGTTCAGCTTTATCAACCTCTTCAACATCATAAGAATGCTTTTGCTTTTTTCCAGACTGTGAAGTTTGTTTTTGCTTCTAGAGCAAGATAAAAATATAACAGTGATTAAAAATAACAAAAACATATTTGAAGCATACTAGTTATCAAACACACTCATGGAGAATAAGCATATTCTCCGCACAAATCCCCCAAAGGAAATAGTAGGAGAATAAAATTAAAATGATATATAAGACACAATGTAAACAATAATCAACAAAAATGAACAACGTCCTAATTGAAGTCAATCAAGTAATAGAATTACAGAACATTAGAAGCAAACTTCAAAAAACTAACATCATTGAAATAATAATTAAAACAAATAAAAATATTATTGAAATAAAAATATTATTACCTTTCTGTTAACGTAAAAGCAAACTTCAAAAAACTAACATCATTGAAATAATAATTCAAACAAATAAAAATATTATTTTAAAACTATGGGACAATGCCTCAATCTAAACTAAAACAATGGGATAGAATCTATTGAAAATCACAATTGAGCCCAAAAAACAGATAAATAGAACTTGAAATAATTATTTGAATAATTATTATACAATTAGAATATTATACATTTTTATATAATGTTATTAATATAACTAACTTAATAAATTTTACCTATCTATGAGTATGTTTCACTATCTCTAATAAAATATACTTAAGTTCACACATATGTCATTTGATTTTTAAAAAAATATATATGTATACATCAATTCAATTAATGCATGGGTTCATATTTCTTTACATCAACTCAATTCATCTGGTGCTCGTAAAACTCCATATGAAATGAAGACCGAATATGTGTTTATTAACAATTGTCAAATACATAAGGAAAAAAAGGTTGGAAAAACATATATGTATTGAGTTGCTAACGAGTTTTTTTCTTAGTTATTTTTTAGATGGATTAATTGACTCATTTAATAGAAGATTTATGTAATATGATATTGTTGAAATAGATAAAGTATATTATAATCTAAATTTAAAAATTGTTCAATTTTTACATTGAAAATTATTATATATTTGAAAAGTTTTCAACACTATAGATACTAAAACATCGCATTGGATAATTAATGTTGGTTTGCTTGCATCTTTATAAAAAATGTGTCAAACTCTTGTGAAAATTACATCAAAGTCTGATACAATTTTCAACTTTCTCTCTCATCCCTCGTCTATCCAATGCACTTCTGAACCACTTCTATCGTTTCTTTGTGTCTCTTCGTTTTTTAAGTGATCATAATATCACTCATATTTTATAGTGGTTTTTGTGTCGTAGTCTTTTAATTTTTGAGTGATCATAACTTGGAGTGGGAATAGACCAGACTTTGTAATACTCGAGTTTGATGTACGATTAATTTTTTCGAATGGCCTACCATATATTTTTTTCTTCCGGTTTGACCTAACTTTTTTTAAAAGTCAAGTCTAACTTGAAAAACTTATTTAAAAGCATATTTCAGATTAAAGTATTTAAATAATATATTTTATATTTTTTTAAATAGATTAAATTAGACCTTTATATATAACCAAATATAAAAACAATATAACTAGCAAGGATGCAACAAACTTCAAAAAAATATATATAATAAATATATTTTTTTATAAGTCTAAGCACAATATATTTAAATTAATAGGGTTTAAAAAAAGTACAACGCTAATATTTTTTATTAAATAGGTGAGACCATAAATAGGTAATGACAAACAATCTAACTTGTTCTCACCCCTAATCTTAACATCGTTGTCATTTTATAGCGATTTTTATGTCGTAGTCCTTTTGATTTTTGAATGGTCGTAATATGACTTCCTTTTCTTTTTATCGTAGCTTATGAGTGATCATAGTACCTTATTACGATTTTGAATAGTCCTAATACTATTTTCCTTTTAAAACACATTATGAATGGTCATAGTACCATATTACCAGTGACTTTAATCACTATATTGATAGTGTAATTCTATAATAATTTTCTACAGTGCATTTTTATATTCGGGACTTCGTGGTTGATATAATGTATTGCACAATTTGACTAGTATCGCGAAACATCTTAAAGAAAACGATATAGTCTACGACTCAATCCAATAATATATTTGATGGTGAAAATTTTGTTTTGAGATAGTTTTTTAAAATAAAAAAAATAACAATTTTAGAATGTTTATTTATTATATGTCAACCAAATAGATTACTATATTTTGTTCTACTAACTATGATTTTAATAAACTATTTAAATTAGAGGGATGTCACTTCGAACAATAGCAATCAAATATGTCGTTGTTCTTAACAATGAAAAAAGTTGTCAACGTTATGCAATATGACATTCTAGTGATCACATAAACAACTGAGTTTCTGTTTAAGTTAAATGTTTAAATTAATAAAATGTCTATTTTTGTTTACATGTTGTATGATTTTAATATTTGGCATCCTATACTTTGTCATATGAGCAAACATGTGATTTAAAATTTAAGTAACTTATATTTAATTTTGGTGTTATCTTTAAATGATTTTGAAAAATGTGATTTTTGTATTCAAACTAATATAACAAAAAGTTCACATAAATTAGTAATTAGATAGAGGATCTAGTATGAATCTAGTTCATTTAGTAAGTTTTACAAATTACAAGAAATTATATATGAAACTACTACACCATATTCTTCTAAAATGAATGGAAAAACTGTAAACAAAAATAAAACTCTTACTAAATTAGTTGTTGTTGTTATGCTTAACTTTGGTGCTACGACTCATTGGTGGAAAAAATTATATTGATTGTTTGCTATTTTTGAATAAATTTTCTATATCTAAAAACAAAACAGTTCGTTAAGAGATTTTGATGAAAAGACAATTGAATTTGGTTTATTTTCGAACTTGGGGTTGTTTGGTTTATGTTACAACCCTCGATGTTAAGAGAGTTAAATTCACCAGTAGAGCTCATGAATGTGTATTAATTGGGTATGTAGTAAACAACAAAGCATACAATTTGTATGACCTAAATGCGAAAGTGATCATAGAGTCAAATGATAGTGACTTTTATGAAAATAAATTTCCTTTCAAATCGAAAAAAATGTGGGGGGTAGGGAAACAAGTAATGCTCTTGTGATGAGAAGCACTTATAGTAACAAATAAGACGAAACATAATATCGAATAAGTAAGAGAGACATAATTGTCAAATATTACGAATCCGATTATATGGTTTATACTATAGAAGATTATGCAAATCTTCAATAAGTTTTGTCATTTTTTGATGCAGATTTATGACAATAAGCTATAAACGATGAGATGAATTATCTAGAATTTAACCGAACTTGACATTTAATATAACTGACTTCTGGTTGTAAACCTGTATATGTTGTAAATAGATATTTAAATTAAACTAAAATCCGATGAAACTCTTGAAAAATGCAAGATTATTCTTGTAGCCAAATGTTTTAGACATATAAAATATAGATTTATTTGACAATTTTTTAGTGGTCACTATAATTACATTCATTAGGGTATTTATTTCACTTGTTATTATTCATAACTTAATAGTACACTAAATGGATATCAAAATTATTGTTTTAAAATGGTGAATTGAAATAAGAATTCTATATGGAATAACCCAAAATTTTTGCGATTCAAATTTGATAAATCTTTGTATGGTATAAAACAAACTCATAAGCAATGACATGAAAATTTTGATAACTTAAATATATCAAATAAATTAGAAGTGGATGAAAGTAACAAATATGTTTATTACAAATTAAAAATGACATTTATACTATCATATGTCTACGTGTAGACCACTTACTTATAGTTGGTTCAAACATTTATGATGTGATTATCGCGAAATCATTGTTTTATAACAATTTTGATACGAAATACTTTGAACAAAACATTTATGAGTTGATCCTGTACCAATGATGCCATATATGAGAATGTGTTATTTGAATATGAAGATATTAGAGTTAAAGATAAAGGTTGTTGAGCTTTTATTAAAAAATTTGGAGTTGAAGATGAAGATTATTGAATATTTATTATTAATTGATTTATTAATTAATTATTAAGTTTTAAATTTTTAATTAAATAATTAATTAAGTTAATAAAATGAATTTTAATTTTAATTATTATCTAGCGAATAACAATTACACAATCACTATATACCATTTAATTCAAAATTAACTATGTTATTATTTTTTTACTAAAAATTTATAAAAACTCTTTTAAAATTTATTAGAATTTGTAAGAATACAAATAAAAAAATTTAGAAAGACTAAAATAAAAAAAATATATTTACATATTATTTTTAATATTCAAAGATTTTTATAGTTTTCCTAAAAAAAACTTGAAACGTTATCACGGGTGTAATTATAGACATCGTACATTTTTTTTTTGGGTAAACCGCGAGTGAAAACGCCGATAAGCGATTCCAACCGAGATCAACTTCGTTTCCCCGGCGCATTTTAGTACGCCAGCATGGATGTCTCAAGGGACCCGAATTTAATCCCGGGTCGGATCGAAGATTCAGATTCAGAACTCGAACTCTACACCATTCCAAGTTCTTCCAGTAAGCACTCTCTCTATCTCTATCCCTCTTTCTCACTCTCTCAACCCCAAAACCCTAGCTCTTCAATAACCTAACCGACGTCGTTTTAACAGGATGGTTCACGTGGGACGAAATCCACGAAACAGAGAAAACAGCATTCAAGGAGTATTTCGACGGAACCTCAATTTCAAGAACGCCGAAGATATACAAAGAATACAGAGATTTCATCATAAACAAGTACCGTGAAGAACCTTCTAGAAGACTCACGTTCACCGAAGTGCGAAAATCACTAGTTGGTGACGTCACGTTTCTGTACAAGGTTTTCCTCTTTTTAGAGAGTTGGGGTTTGATCAACTACGGTGCGCCTTCTGGTGGCGACGGTGGGGTAGCGGAGAAAGAACACGAGGAAGAGAGGTGTAAGTTGAAGGTTGAGGAAGGTGCTCCCAATGGGATTCGCGTTGTGGCTACGCCTAATTCGTTGAAACCTATTTCGCTGCCTCGGAACACCAAGACTGCTGGTAATAATGTCGGTGGGGTTGCTATCAAAATGCCGCCGCTGGCGTCCTATTCGGATGTTTATGGCGATTTGATTAGTGGTAAGGAGTTCAGTTGTGGAAATTGTGGGGACAAATGTGGTTCTGGATATTACCGAAGTGCCAAGGTTGATTTTTTTAGATTCTATCTGTTTATATAATTATGATAATTCTCTTTTAGTTTTATTGTTGACAATTATGAAACACTGACACCAATACCGGGCATGACCATGAAATTGTCACTGTCCTACACATTGACATGCAACAATAGTTTAAGAAAACTGAAATGTAGTATGAATGTGATTGGACAAATCTTCAATCTGAAATATCGGTGGTGCATAGGACTTTACAATTATTACCTGATAGAAGGATTAGGTTATCAACAACATCATCAATCAAAGTATTATTATTTTTTTAACTAGGTGGCGTTATATAGTTCTAATGTCATCACATTGTCATGTTATGAATCAATGGATTAGGTTATTAATAAAATGTGGGACATTCAGATGGTAGTGTGTGATTTAGCCCTACTGATTTAGTTTCAGTGAGGGTTATGGTAAAGAAATGAGGTTCTGGGTTTAAGTTGTGGTAATGGCTTTAAAAAAATCCGTCCCCATGTTCACTGAGCATGTGCTGATAGCACATGTTTGAAGTCAAATTTAGGAGCAGACTAGCAGTTCATTCGAATTTTTTCTGCCTCTTTATTCAATGCAATTTTCTTGTGTTCCATGTCATTAGTTTTTCTATTTGCAATTTCGCATACATTGATGAAACTAATATTGTTGGTCATTATTTTCTTTTCAAAACATGGCAGGATAGTTTCATTATTTGCGCGAAATGTTTCGAAAATGGGAATTATGGGGAGAAAAGGTCCATGGAGGATTTCAAATTAAACGAGTCAAGTGAAATTAGTGTCAAACATGGTACTGTATGGACTGAGGGAGAAACTCTTCTTCTTTTAGAATCTGTTTTGAAGCATGGGGATGACTGGGAACTTGTTGCTCGGAGTGTTCAAACCAAGACTAAACTTGATTGTATTTCAAAACTCATTGAGCTGCCATTTGGGGAGCTCATGTTAGCCTCTGCTAACAGAAATGGTAACAGTAATAATGTTACTGGCATCACGAACAACGGAAAACAAGTTCAGTCATCTACATCCAATCACCAAGAAACTTCAACGACACAGCATCAATCTTCTGAGCCTAAAAATGAAAATGAGCAGAATGGAGATGTTGTGCAAGAGAGTCCTCCAAAAAGGCAGCGTGTTGCTGCACTGTCAGATTCCAGCAGTTCTCTGATGACGCAGGTAAGAGATAAAATCTAGTTACATCTTTGTGATGTTTATATTTTTCATATCTGGTTGCATTTTCCTTGTTTCTGTGGATTTTATGTTTAGTGTGACATACATACAAGACTGTCTTAATGTTTGGAGGTCCTGTTTGAATCTAAAAAATTGGGTTCTAATATCACAAAACCCTAACATCAATATTCAAGATTCTAACCTTTGGCGGCGGCGTCTGGTAGGCTGCAGCCGCTGTCACACACTCACAGTGGTGGGGTGTGGAGAGGAAATGACAGTTTAGAGAAATTAGGTTTAGCCGCTGTTTAGAAAGAAGATAGTCTCTGTTCAGACTGAGTATTTATTTTGGGTATAAGATGCAAATATAAAATTTTAGAGTGATCAGTATATAAAATTAAGGATATCAATGTAATTTTTTAAAGTTCAAGTATAAAAAAAATTTGGGGTCCTCTCTAATTGGGGGTCCTGTGCCAATGTTCTAGTTGCACAGGTTGATTGTAGGTCCTGCATACATAGGATTTGTGAAAGACTTATGGCTATGTGTTTACTGCAGCTCTGGTATATATTGACAGGGGAAAGAACATGTGAATATTGATATCCATTCCGACCTGATGAAAAAAAACCCTGCATTTGGGTTGTATTTTTTCTTTTACATTTTTAATTTTTGGGAATAAGGAGTGTGTCGGCAAGATCAGCCATTTCCTTTCACCTTGCTCAGTATGATCACAAGTTAATGGTGTTTTGAATCAGGTGGGACTTCTATCTACAGTGATTGACCCTCATATCACAGCTGCTGCAGCTGATGCTGCTATTACAGCTCTTTGTGATGAGAATTCGTTCCCAAGGGACATATTTGATGTTGAGGAGGATAATGCTTGTAGTGCAAAGTCTCTTATTAGTTGTTCAGCAAGGTGATCTATATCATAAATATACCAGTTGTTTACTTTATTTATCTTTCAAATTTTGCGAGATGGTAACTTACTCTTAGATTGAGCCTTCACTTTATAAAATCCTTATATCTGTTATTATATGTGTTAGAGCCCTCGAGGGTGAAGGTTCAGAGATGGTGGAGAGGTCCACTCACCCAGGTATATTTCATTGGATGTGCATGAAAATGATATTCTGATAGTCAATTTTCTTATTGATTGATGAAAAAAATATTATTGGCTCCCTCAAATGTTAAGTATTAATAAAGAAAAACTAAATAATGGTGCATTATATCCTGTCTTGTGTGAATGAAATATTAGGGGAGAAAGTAGGGGTAATTCCCATTGTATAGAACATAGCAGAGTACTGCTTCATGTGGTTTGAGTATAGGTAGAGAAGTTTCGTAGAAGTACTAGTAACTAGATGAGAATACTTCAATGATTTAAGTAACGGGAAACCAGCGAAAAATATGGGCCAAACAATCAAGAGAGATTTGAAGTAAATGATTTATCGATAAACATGGTTTATCATAGGACTGGAACATTATGCACTGTTTGAATCACGTCCCCTACTTCACCTAGTGGGAAACGGTTTTACTGGCTATATGCTTGCCCATAATTTTGTCCATAAATTATAATTTTCTCTTAAGTTTTTCATATTACTCTTCTCAATACTTATAAATTTGTAATAGAAGATTCTTCGGCTACTATAATGAGGTTTAAGTAAGTGGACATTGTATAGGAAACAATCTTATGGAGAGCAATCGTCACATGATGTGTTCATTTGCCTTAACCCCAAAAAGAGTTTCTCAAAATCTTACGCACATCCAACAGTTTCTTTGGTTGCAAATAATATTGGCGATACAATTTGCATTGATTCATGCACAAGTTGCATAATTCTAGGCATGTGTTTCATCGAAAGATGTGGGCTGTACCCAATTTGAACTTTCTGATTCAAATAGTGATTGGAAAGATTGTAATAACTATGTTTGGTCATCTTGTGTTCACATACATTTGTGCACAAAACATTGGTTATGAACTATTGCTGCATGGACCTCTAATCTTATCTTACTCTGCAGAAATAGATGTGGGATGCCCAAAAGATGACATACCATTGACACTACGTGTAAGAGCTGCCATTGGAACTGCTCTTGGAGCTACTGCTGCTCGAGCAAAGTTGTTGGCAGACCAAGAAGAAAGAGAGATTGAACATTTAGTATCAACTATAATTGAAGCTCAGGTAGCTAACTCATGATTTTCTTTATCTGCAATTTTTGACATTATTAGAATTTCTCTGGGTCCATCTTGGTTCTTAGGTATTAACCAAATTTTATTTGCTGATTTGTTAATTAGATTGAGAAATTGCAACAAAAGGTTAAACATTTTGATGAATTGGAGCTTTTGATGGAAAAGGAACATGATGAAATGGAAGAGCTGAAAGATTCTATCTTGACTGAAAGGATTGATTTGTTACGGAAGACATTTAGATCTGGTATCACTAGATGGAAAGATTATCCTTGCGTAAAATCGTAGACAAGTTTGTGTGTATGTATCTGTATAGTTTAGGTGCTGTAACTTATGATTGTACTATTATTTTACACCTGGGCCAGATCATTACTGTAAAACTTACATAATACCGATGAAAATACTGTTACATGCTGAACAGTTAAGAGCTAACTGCTTTTAGAAAGTTTTTATTTTGACTAAGGAATTATTATTTTTTCTCCATATGTACGTGAGGAAATGAATTGATTTCATTTCTATAATTTCATATTTTTTAAAAAAATATGTATTTCCTTATAATTTTTGTTTGGATGTGTGTTTTCTTATTTGTCTTACATAAATACTTTGGTAAATGTATTGAAAGTAGGTATCGCAATGGAACTGTGCGAGTTTTGCCTAACTTCATCCTTGCATTTAATTCTTACCTGCTCTCATTTTTCTATTTTTTATTAGATGTAAAAAATAATATTTATTTACTTATTCATATATATAAAAAATAATAAATTTAAAATTTATATTTACTTTAATTTATATAATTATTATTATATAATAATAAAATTATATTTTTTATAAAAAAATATTAAATGTATACATATATAATATTTAAAAATAAAAATAAAAATAATATTATTAATAAGACGGAGTTAGGTGTAAGTGCAAATTGAATATCTTCACTCTAAATTTTAATTTTGGATAAATTTGCGTCACATACACATCTACCTAAAACGAATTTTCATTACTCTAATCATAACAACGGATTTTCATTACTCAAATCATAACACCGAGAACAAAAACAGAATACATTTGTTAAAATGTAATTTTTATTGTTCGAGATATTTTTTACCACTAATTAAATATATGTAGCTTTTTCACATCGGGCTCTCATCAATGAGTATATTTGGCCCAAAAATGAAACATTGTAATCCAGTATTCGATTCTTCATGCGTGATCCACACAAAAAATAATTGGACAGTGAAAAAACGAAAAAGAAAAAAGAGACTGAGAATAGCGTGAGTTTTGGAATTTGGTATCACTAAGTTGAACTCACAGAACCATAATACATGTGAAAGTTGATCACTCAAGCATAAATTTACATCACTTACACAACGAGGTTATATTAAACCTAATATTTACTATCTATTATCCATGAATATCACTTTACCATATTGATATGTTTATAAACTATACATGAGGTATTAATCTTTAATATAAGTGAAGTTCAGTAAAATATATAGCACAAGAGAAGAGGGTACTAGAAAAAGGACAAATTAAAAGTGAAGTTGTTGAAAACCCATATCCACTACTCAGCAGTCAGCACCATCTTTGTCATTCTCAATTCAATAAGCCTCATGATCCCCCTGTTCGCCCACAATCACATGAAGGTGGAACTTAAATACAGCGTTCCATCCGAAATAAAATATAACATACTTAAACAAATTAAAATATTTAATTCAAATACAATACTTTCATTTTTCCCTTATATTTCATTCTCATTGAGTATAATTTAATTTCAATTAGTTACTAATAAAAAAAAAAAAAAAAAAGAGTTTAATAAATATGAATGAACTCACTTTCTTAGGAGTGATAAAATCGACGAATTTCTTCTTAGTCTTACCCCCGTTGGTTGATTTTTTGTTAGTGTGTTGCAGCAGCTGGTTGTCATTCTCAGGATGGTGGTGGACCCGCTGGTGCTCCCTCTCCGTCACATATTTCCTTATATGCTCTCTCACAAACCTCTCATACAAATAAGCAGCTCCTTTAAACTGCGGCAACACAAGCCATGCCGCCACCAATAGTTTCACATCGTACCAAATTGGTATCCTACAAATTTCCAATTCATATTTTAAATCAATCAATTTTAAGTGACTAGTACTATTTTTAAAATTAAAACTTACCACTCTAAAGCAGGTTGAAGAAGCATTTCCCCAAGGGTGAGGAAGGAATAGATTATCCAATAAGCTAGCCACTGCTCATCATCCAACTTCGATGGACTCTCTATCGCTACCACCGATGCATACCTATAATTTTAATAACATAAATTAGTTACTTTTATATTTCATTTTGTTTAAAGGGGTTGAAGGTTGTTACACTTACAAAGGATACAATAACGTCAAAACCGGCCTGCAAATAAATTAAAAATATAAATTGATTAATATATAGAGAAGAATTAATTAGGAGAGTTAATATAAAAATAACATAGAAGTGCATACTACGTACCCAGCAAGGGAATGAAGTTGGGTGATCAAAGTCCACAACTTAGTCATATGTGTGTGGTGAATTATTTGATTTGATATGATATGATATGATTTAATTAGCTAGAAGGAAGCAGAGACGATTTAATTTAAGAGGAAGAAAAAGAAAGAGAGAAAACGGTTAAAAGAGTTAAAGTGATGTTCAGGTTGGGGTGGTTGGCTTTAGCTACCAAAGAGGTATTGGCGTATGAAAGTGGAATTCTGAAATGTTACCAGAATAGAAGGGTCCATGGGTAAGGGGACACGTGGCAAAAGAGGAGTAGGTATCGAATTCTGTCTTGGACGTGTCATGTTTAATTTAGCACCGCCCAGATAATAAAGTTATCTTATCTCATTTTATGTTTAGTTTAATAGAATGGTTAGGTCCATTTTTATAGGTTCTTTGCTTCCCTGCACAGAGCACAAGCCACGTTGAATTGACAGTACGTGGCGACTAATGTGCTTCATCAATCCCAATCTCATCATCATTGATAGCGACCTGCTGAATTCTAACACCTTCTACTCTCTCTAAATAATAAGTTATTTCATCATTTTATACACATTAGAGAACTTAATAAATAAATAAATAAAAATATTATTTTTATTAAATATTAATGTGTTATTAATATCATAAATTCATAATAAAAATTATTATATAAAAATTAATTCAAATAATTAAAAAATCAATTATTTTAGAATAATCTTTTTTTTTTAAAATAGATGACTGATGAATAAGTACTACTTTCAATAGATGATTCATCACAGGGTTCTCAAATATAGCCCTATAAGGATTGGGCCTGCTGAATTTTGCTTATGTTTTAGTTGTACTTCCTCGGTCTCTCAAAGCTTTTTTAATTTTTTTCATACGTATTTTTTTAATATAAATGAAATAATTAAAAAATAAAAATAATTATTTTTATATTTTTTAATATTGATCAATTTTTCACTGTTATAAATATAAAGTAAAATTAACATTTTGAAAATATTTTTTTTTCTCTAAATCACTTTAGTTCTTTAATCTTGGACACACATATTAAGATATAATAAATTTAAATAAATTTGATTTTTTTATCTTTTAATTATTAAAAAAAATAAAATTCACTTAATGTATGTTTTTGAGTTTTTAAAAGCCCAATAGAAAAAACCTCATTAATTGTATTCAAATTTTCTTAACAAATCAGAATTTTGAGATAGAAGTAAAATTCTTAAAACGTTAAAGATTACGAACAAAGAGAATGGT
>JBBPBR010000004.1:69560470-69573364 GCA_037974775.1 Cicer pinnatifidum
AATTAAGCTCAGGACTAAATTGTGGAATATTTTAAAATTAATTACTTAAAATTTAAACTTACAAGTAACACAAATATTGTGTAACAAGAACCATGAGTTAACAGTAAAAAGTTGCAGAAAAATAGTTAAAAGTATAGGGTAAAAAATGTACAATATTTTATTATATTTAGCAAATTAATCAAACTCTTGGACTAAATTGTGGAATAGATGGTACAAAATGAATATAACACCAAAAGACCATCAAGATTTTAAAAATGGAAACCCTCCTCAAAAGTAAGAGTAAACAATCACATGTCATCAAGATTAAATTAAGAAAATAGTTTAATTATAATTAAATAAGAGGATAAAAGAATTTCAAAACAGTATACAAATCGTGTTAACAATAAATTAAAACAATAAAATTCAAAAGTTTATAGTTGAAAATAAAAGATACAAAAATACTTAAATCTTTAGCAATAATTTGTATGCGACTTTTTTAAGTTTAAGACTCCTTTGGTCAATCTAATTGTTGAAAACAAATAATTCTATATTGCGAATATGTCATAAAGAGTCTAATTCAACGATGAACAAATATGCACTCGTTAAATCTATCAAATTCAACGGTGAACAAATACAAAAATATTTTTTACTAAGACTAATTTGAGAAAAAGAGAAGAGAAAATATTATTTGTTTCTTTTAATGAACTCTATTTATTTCAATAATATTATCTCTTACAATCTTAATATAACATCTTTCCACTTAAATAATTAAATAATTGAAATATATAATAAAATGAAATATTTAAGTTGTTCTCCACCAAAGTTCACAATTAAAAAAAAAAAATTTAAACAAAACATTTCTAAATAAAATATAAAGAAAATGAATGGAACACTTATAGCATCTCCAACTGGAGGTAAAATGAGTTCGTCCGCCAGCGTGTAATTACTTAACTTCTAGTTTTTTGTGGGTTCACCGTTGGAGTTGTGTCAAGGTGTTATCACGGTACAAGAATGAACGGTGGTTCATAGCAGTTAACTTTTATTAATTTATTAATAATAATAAATTTATCATTTTTTATTAATTTATAGTCGTTAACATCTTTTTAATTTATTAAATAATAATAATTTTTTAACCATTACTTTTTTTTGGTTAATATACCACCGTTAGCCTTTCTGTTTCCTTTAATTACGATTGTTAGCTCATTAATAGAAACAATTTGTTACTAATATTTTTTCTTCACAATTTTTGTTACAGAATTTTATTAAAAATTTTATTAACGGTACTTTTTTTATTTATTTTATTATTTCAAACAAAAATTATTTATGCCAAATGGATCCAAATCAAAATAATCTTCAACAATCGTAGTTGCATTTAATTTTAATTTTAAACTAAAATAATGTATAATAATATTAATTAGAATATTTAAATTAATATTTTAAGTTATAATAAAATTAAATATAAATAAAATATTAATGTATAAATTAAAGTTATGAGATATAATATGATTTTTTAAAAGTTAAACCGTATAGAAGGAATGAATTGATTCTGGATGATGTGGTATAGTAGAACCTATTTAAATGGAGTTCACCGTTGGAGTAAAAAAGGAACGAGTTCCTTCAAGATGATGTGACACAGTGGACCCATATAAAGAACCCATCTTGAGTTCACCCTTGGAGATACTCTCTTCTAGTTTTTTGCGGTGCTTCATAGCAGTTAACTTTTATTAATTTATTAATAATATTAAATTTATCATTTTTTATTAATTTATACCCGTTAACTTTTTTTTAATTTGTTAAATAATAATAATTTTGTAACCATTAGCTTTTTTTTAGTTAATATACGACCGTTAGAATTTTTTTTCCTTTAATTACGATTGTTAGTTCATTAATAGGAATAATTTGTTACTCGTAATTTTTCTTCACAATTTTTGTTACAGAAGTTTATTTAAGTTCAATTTTATTTTAATTTTAAATTAAAATAATGTACAATAATATTAATTATAATATTTAAATTAATATTTTAAGTTATAATAAAATTAAATATAAATTAAATATTAATTATTAAATTAAAGTAATGGAATATAATATAATTTTTTAAAAGTTAAACCGTAAAAAATGAATGAGTTGATTTATGGTGATGTGGCATAGTAAAACTTGAATCATGTTGAGTTGACCGTTGAAATAGAAAATAAATGAATTGTTTCAAAATGATGTGGCAGAGTGGATTCGAACTCATTAAAACACACTTTTTTTGATTTTGAAAATTTATGTTAAAAATAAATAAATATAATAAAGAGATATACGAGTAACAAAAAAACGTTTAAATAATTTATATTGAGACCTATAAAAGAAAAATAATATCTGTCGGTATTGGGCCAAAGCTAAGAAAATGAACGAAGCCCGTGCACGCAATTTTTAGCAACTTTCCTTCCGGTGCATTTCGTCCTAACGCAGAGTCGAAACCGAAACACACTTGAAACTATATTCCGTCTTGTATCGGTGCAGTTGAGCTCGAACTACAATGGCGGATGATACACCGAGTTCATCATCGGCGAGATCTACCACCAAGGGAAAATCCTCAACCGAACCAAACATTGGTATTTCCTTACTCAATGACGATCTTCTCCATAACATTCTCACCAGACTTCCTGCCCTAACGTTCGCTTCTGCATCTTGCGTTAGCAAATCGTGGAATTCTGTTTGCAATCGCATCATTTCTCGTCCCAAACTTGCTTCTGCGCTTTCTCTTAACCCTACACTCAGTGTAAGTTCCATTTCCCTTCATTTCATAGCTCACAGAACTCGCGCAATTAGGTTTCCACGGAATCAATCAAATTTACCTTTAACTATACTGGTTTTATTTTCTTTAATATCGATTTGTGCGGTTCTAAATTATCACAGAATTTGAATTTTGGTTTAATGTTTTTCATTGGAACAGGTCGCTGTGAATGAGGTTATTAACAAGGTTCTGTCTGAGCCAATTAGACCTTATTTTGCTATTGCAAATGTTGGTTGTGGATTCGAACCGAGCAAGATTCTGCGGCTTGTAAGGAACAATTAATCAATACCTCTTACTACTACTCCGGCCCTAAATCATGAAAATCAAGAAATTTGAATGTTTTTACTTGTTTACCCTTATCAGAGAGAATTAATTAATGTTTTTGTAGTATTTTATTCTTTTGCTGAAAAAAATGTACATAATTAGGGATATGTTAGTGAATAAATAATTAATGCTTTTAAAAAAGAGTCTTGTAAAAAGAGATAAATAAAAATCTCCAGAGTGTGTTATATATAGGGACAGAGGTAATACTTTTCACTTTTTTTAAGCAAGGATTATGCAAATGACTCAATAATGCCTTTGGTGCAGATTAAACGGAAATTGGGGTTAAATATTCCGGTTATTGTCACGGTTAATAATGGTATTATTGGAAGGGATGCTCTTACTAATGAATTTAAAGAGGTTAGATGTTGACCTTTTCCCCTTTGTGTTGGAGATTTGCTAAACAACTCAACTGTAAACACCAGTATAATCTGTGTAGGTTAAATGGGGTGCTCTTTTTAGTGGCACCGGCGACGAAGAATATGCAAGACATGTAAATGAAGGCATAGTTTTGACAATTGGTTACTTGCCAGGATTAAAAGTTGAAGCTATACCGTTAATATGGCCGCCACAGGTAATAAAATCTATTTGAGGATTTGAACTTTACTCACTATGAAAATAAATTTGCAAGAGTAAGACATTTTTTTAATATTAATTAATTCATACCTTACAACTAAAGGTAGTCTCGTGCAAAAGGTACCCTTAAGCTGCCAATTGGCTTTAGTAATACGTTAAGGGTCATACCTCGTCCTAACCAGAATGGCCTATTTAAGACACCAGAGGCGTGCGGTTTGACTAACCCAGGTTGGCTATATCACAGGTTTACTTGTAGGACACTAGGACTGTTTGATCCCAAGCTTCTCATAGTGATTTCCGTTCCTGTTCACACAAAAGATCGTGTGTTGGTATTGTAAAATGGGATTGCCCGGGAAGGTTGTGAAGTTGTTGGAATTGCCAATTTTCACAGGCTGGGCTTCTCAAAACCCATGCATTCCATGTCTCCATTTTTCATGTCTTCTTTTGGGTGTGTCTATTCCAATTTCCAAACATAGAGTTCAACTTCTCTGGTTTTGAGAGAAGCTGGTGAGCGGAGCTAACAGCTGTAGTGATGCAGTTTCAGAATGGTTAGGGGAGACGGGACACAGTTGACCATTGTGAGGTGTGAGTTCTGGTTACAATCACAGGGTGGAGCGTGGAATGCTTGTTTTGGGTGTTTACTTCATTGGGCCATACATGGATTGCGAATTTTGTTTTTGGTGTATTTTATATCTTCCCATTGCAATAGAAAATTTGATATGAAGTTTCTGGTTTTGTCTATAAATTGGTTCTACAAAGGCAGTCTATGCATGAATGAAAATGAAAAAATCAGATAGATGTGCAAGTGTGCATGATTGATGGATGTGAAAATGTGTTCTAAGTGAGGGAAAATGCAGAAAAGTGAAATTGAAATTTATTACTATTCAGTACGTTGTAAAAGAAATGTGATATTATATTAGATATTGACTTGTAACCTTGAGCTTAAGTATGTGTCTTTGTTAATTAATGCAAGTTTAATGATTTTTTCATTTCTCATAGAATCTTAGAGTTACGATCACCTGATTTTCTTGTTTTCTCCTTCCTTCTGATTCAAAGAAGGATCTCAACTTTTACAAGTTTGCCACTTGCAAGAGGCATTTCTCTTCCCACACTTCAGTATTAGATAATGTGATGCTGTCTTCTTTTATACTATTTTTATAAAGTTTTTAATTAAAAATATTTCTGACACCAGACACCTCAAGAACCATCAGTTGATAGTTTTGTGATGGATATCAAGGAATACTCTGCCTCTGTTTCTGGTCGCCCATTCCCTGTTGGGATTATATTGTTTGGAGTGAGTTAACAATTGCACACTTATTTACCAATATTGATCTTATGTTACAAATTTCTATTCTTTATTTATCAGTCTTGATTCTGTAACTAACACTTTGATTTGGTTACTCAGGAAGCAAGCAGTGACATGAAACTGGTTCTGGAGAAGTTGGGTCAGTGATACTTGTATACAATCAATTGTTGATATTATGATTTTTTTTTTGTGAATTCTACTTTTGCTTCAGGACATTTATTAACTTTTCACTTAAGGTAAAATTTGGAAATTAAATGTTATGCTTGGTAGAATATTTGAGGTTTACCTCTTCAATTTTAATGTGTTATTACAAGATAAAGGAAACAAACGATTCTAATTGTTTATATACACCATTGTCTATTCAGTTTGAAGATATTATTGACCGCTGTTATGGGATGTGTTGAAGTTGTGGGATTTTAGAGAAAAGGAGGAGAGAAAATAATAAGGGTTTGAATATTATTGTAATAACTTAATGCTGACTTGATTACAATAGACTAAAGACTAATCTCTATTTACAGAGAAACGTAAACTAAATTCTAAATTAGGAATAAATCATAATAATAATTAGAGATATTCTAAGATTCTCTATGATTATAAATTGATCATAGAAAATAACTCAAGATACTCTAATATAATATAAAAGATATTATAAGATATTTTCTAATATTATAACACTCCCCCTCAAGCTAAAGCTTGCTACAAGAAAACAATGTTTTGCTCCGTAAAATAGTTAAAAAAGATGGAAAGGCAACTCAGGGATGCAGGTGAAGTCGGAGAAAATTGCTATAAATACAACCTAGCCAAATAGCCGGAATGGTCATCAGCATGAGAGAAATTCATGGCAAGCAGTTCAAAAAAGTAAGGTCCGTCCTTCTAAAAAACTGCATTTGGAAGCTTCAAACCAATAATATCAGAGACGCGTGCTTCAAGGAGAGAAAGGCAAGGCCAATACATCTGGGACAAAGATCGGACCAGTGCATCTGGGACAAATTGCCAAGATAAAGTGAGTCATGAAAATAAAAGATATCGTCAGAATAACCATCAATGGAAGAAGAAGTCATCACTAATATGATTCATATGTGGGAAAAGGGACACCACAGGAATGATCATCGGTAGGAATAGAAGCCACTGTTATAATCTATTAGTAAGAACTGAATTGCATGACAAACACCATAGAGGAAGCAGCGCGACTCTAATGAAACGAAGCCATGATCGATCAGCAGAGTGAGAAAATGCATCCAAAACAGAAGAGACAATGGTTGTTTCAGAAAATTTGTTGGAATACTTTTCCAGCAACGACAACAGATGGAAGGCAGCAGGAGATGGCGGATCTTGAAGGTAGTAGGTGTAACCATAGCCCAAAACTAGAATACTCGGGCAAATTCAAAACCACGAGGTTAAGGTGTGATTGACTGACCAAGCAGCAACTGAGAGGTGTCAAAACGCGTCATCACACGTTTCACTCCTTGAACGACGTTGTTTGCTGGAAAATTTGCTGGAAATAGTGGCAGCGGCGACAATAGCGAACTGAACGGAAAACGAGTGAAACGTGTCGGAATGTTGGTAAAGAGAAACTATATATTCACTAACTGTTGGGAATTCGACAGCGGAATAGAAGCGGAATCGTTCAAGGAGGATCGAAATAGGCTCTAGATACCATGTTGAAGTTGTGGGATTTTAGAGAAAAGGAGGAGAGAAAATAATAAGGGTTTGAATATTATTGTAATAACTTAATGCTGACTTGATTACAATAGACTCAATACTAATCTCTATTTATAGAGAAACGTAAACTAAATCCTAAATTAGGAATAAATCATAATAATAATAAGAGATATTCTAAGATTCTCTATGATTATAAATTGATCATAGAAACTAACTCAAGATACTCTAATATAATATTAAAAGTATTATAAGATATTTTCTAATATTCTAACAGGATGTATAACAGCATATTGATACTTAAAGTTTAACAGGGAGACTGTGCGTTTTGTATTAGTTCTCTAATTGAAAAGATGTCTTCAATTAACACATTAATACCACAGGTCAATGCTTGGTTTCTTTCTCCTTTAATGATATCTTGTTTCATTGCAGACTATGCCATGCCTATAGACACTGTTATTGTGGGTGATGAGAGAGGATGCTCTTTATTCAAATGTGGAAATGATTCTATAACCGTTTGTGGTAGTAGAGGGTACATAGAAGCTGTTGCCCTTGTATTTGCTCAGGACAGAAATAGGTCTTCTGGTATCTCTCGATGTCTTGTTCTTAGCTCTTGCCACATAATGCACAGTGTATTTCCTGCAACTTTGTGCATGCCATTGTATGTTACTAATGGTGATTGTAATTTTTAATATTCCTCAAAGGCCAAATAGATCAGGATTGACAAGTCATGTATAACATAGCTATAAAAGTATCTAATTTTATGCTTGAGAAAATTGTGTAGTTAATCAAGTAAGTTTGAAGAAAAAAACGAGAATTTCTTTCAAATTTGTTAGACAAGTCTAGAAAGATCCATTACTTTAATCTCTTAAAAGAGGGTAGAAGCTTTGCATTTGCTTTCGTTCCTTGTGTTCTTTGAAAGGACTTTCCTTCTTTTTCTTGTGCATGGTCGGAGGCTCTTTTTGGGGTAAATTAGAACATTTGCAGGTGTTTTGTACAAGTTTCAATGTTGGATACAAATATGATACAAATGTCACTGGTTTTGGAGTATTCGTGCATTCCTATTGATATTTTTTTGTCTTGCTTCCAGTTCTTCGCAGTCTTGCCTTTATATGTATGCGCATGTTGAACAACAGTTTGTCTTGTTTATGTTTCTTACTGCCGTGATTGTTTCCAGTGTTAAAGGCATGATATTTTTATTGTTTAAACTCATCTTTGTTATGAATTGATTTTGCTGCAGGAAATATTAGATTTCATGCTGCATTCTCAAATGGTGTTTCACCTGTGGGTAGCAGATACAAGGCAGCTTCAGTTAGAACAAACTACAAAGACTGTTCAACATGGCTAACTGCCAAGAGGGAAGGGCATCATGAACTTCTTGACGGTCAGAGTATTCTACATGATATTAACACTTTGGTGCGCATTTATTTCCATACTATGGGCTACCTACAAATTCCTTTCAATATGGCAAAATTAATACCCAAGACTACCATAAAGGAATATGTAATACGAAGGAATATAACAATTTAAATTAGTGAGGACTTGTAAAAAATTATTATTTAGGGTGAAGGGCCATTAGATTTCACCTAATAGACAACAATACTTGATTAGAGTCCACACTGGATAGTGATATAGCCTGAACAATGATTAGAAGTTGGGACAAACCCTTCCCAAGAGCTAGTTTTGGGGGTTGAGACTCGAATTAGGCTCAGATCTAAAGTTTGAATGTTCTGTCTTGCAATCTTCATGCTCTAGATGTCTAGGTCTCGGTGAGAGAGAAATGTTGAAAGTCCCTCATTGAATAGTGGTACGACTTGAGCAGTGGTTAATCGGAAACCCTCATCTGAAGAGTTATCCTTTTTGATCGATTTAGGCCCAAACCCAAGTTCTAAGAACAAAATCTCAATCAGTTTTATCTAGTCTCTGCCACTCAACTGTCACTTGGACACCAGTGAATCGAGAAGGCGTTATCTTTAGCCAATGTGAGACTTAGGTATTTCTCATACAATCTCTCGCGCGAAACACTATTTGACTTTGTTCTTGGATTGTCAAGTTAGGAACAAAGGGATTAAGAGGAGAATTGGTAAATACGTTGGAGACAAATTCTTGTGATATGGATGAAGAATGGAGTATCTTTATAAACAGTTACGTCAACTAATACCTAGAACAAAAACAATGAGTTCAAAAGGAATAACATCAGTATCCTTTTTGAATTGAGAATAACCAAGAAAGGTGCACTTTATAACACTACCCTTCAACTTGTCAAGACCTGAGGTAAGATCGTGAACAAAACAAGTAAAACCAAAAATGCAATACAAGGATAAAATGTAAAGAGAGGTTCATCAGTAAATAACAGAGAACACCACCACTCCAAAAATCTGAAGGTACATTAGTATGTACCCTATGTTTCAATTTGCTAATCTCGGATAGCGGTACAAAAGGCCCGTAAAATCGTGACTGCTATAATCTGGCTGAGTACCTAAACATACCCATGCCGTAATCTGGTTTGGTTTTCTTCTTTTTCTTTCAGTGACATTTTTTATTGTAGCAATAATAACTTGTAACCCTATTGATAGTGATCACAATGGACCTCGGGAAATGTCACGACATTCTAGGGTATTGATTTTTTGCTATATTTTGGGGGAAAGATGAAGATGATATTGGCCAATGATGTCTGCTAATTTTAATTGTAAATATCAATTCAATGTTTTGCGAAACTAATTTGATATCTAAATTTTATGCTTGTGGTTATTATTTATTTTACTTTTACTGCTATTTATGTCTTTTTTCACTTGCTTCCCAAAATTTGGCAGCTGGAAAATCACATTGAGTCTCCTGAACTGTACATTGGGGTAACTAAACATAGGAAAGTCTCTATTGGAGCAGAGAAGCCAAGGCCAAGAACTTGTATTGCATATCATGGAGTTGTGGGGTATGATATAAACTCTTCTCTTTTGTTGATTGTTGGTCTTTAATGCTTTGTCAATATTAATTCATTTCCGGAGATGTTGAAAGAAGATAAGAGTCGTTTAAGTTGAAGTAAGACATGATATGCAATGAATGATAGAATTTAAGGTTGTTCAGAATTGTGACAGAAACTACAACTAGGGAAGGGAGAGGGTGTGAGAGCGAACTCCAAAATTCAGATTTTTCATTGAATTGATTCCCGAGTACTCTGAGCTTAATGCTCGTATGGGGTAAAGAGTCTCTGCAAAGTGCAAACTAATGATAGAAGCTTACGGCTAATGATAGAAGCTAACGGCTAATAACTTACATGTATATACTATTTATGAAATGATGATAGGAAGATAGAATGAAGTGCCAACCTATGAAGCTCAAATACTGATATGAACACTGACACGCTGACACTGTTAAAAATTTAAGAAAATGAATTAATTGAGTGTAATTAATGTGATAGGGTCATGTCGGTGTTAGAGATCGACACACGTTGGATACCGGAACACTAAGTTGTTAAAGGTGGCAAATAGTGCCCCTATCGTGGCAAAGTGTTAGTCGCGGAAATTGCTGAGCAGATCAGCAGATCGAGTTAGTCGCGAAAAGATGAAGTGAAAATCTATCGTTCTCTGTTCATGCCATGCGCTGATCCACTGTTCCAGGCCCCATCCGGTGAAGAAGATAGGACGTGGCGTCGCATGTATGGCCGAACACCCTCCGTGTTTCGACGCCCAGCCATGATAGCAGTGCGATTTGCCGCTTTTAACAACATAAAAAGATAGGGTTAACAAAGAAAAGAAAAAGATGGCTTATGTTGACGTTTGCAATGAAATTGGTATTAGTTTGAAGGCTATATTTTGTGATCGCCATTTGAAGATTTATATTTTCTTATGCCTACTGCTTTGGTATGTTCCATTAGATAATCAATTTTTTCCCCTTCCATTTTCGGTAATGGTCTACTTGCAATCATTGGGCTATACAAACATATCTAAGGTCGATCCATGCATCTATTTAAATTGTCACTATTGGTGCCATGAGGCTCAGGGCGGTGTGATTTTCTTTAATACTTCTCTTAAACGACTTCTGTTTCCCACAACTTATTCAGTCTATTAACCCCTATTGTAAGCAATCTCATTCTTAAAATGCAAACGCTAAGTTTTCATGTTTTGGACAGAGGTGATGAAGAGTATCTTTATGTTGATGGAATGGGCATCAAGACAGGAGATATCTTTCGGTTCTATCATTCAGATCCGAGTTTCGCGTTAGCTTCATTAACCGAGGTTCGTGATGCCCTTAACAATATTAAGCGGGAAAGGAATTCCAGGAGTTCGGAAGGTGATGGAAACAAAGCTACCAATGTTTTTGGTGGTCTTATTTTTGCTTGTTATGGCCGTGGTGAATCGTTTTTCGAACGTCCTAATGCTGATAGCTCCCCCTTCTTGGAGAATTTTCCAGGAGTGCCATTGGGTGGAATTTTTTGTGGTGGAGAAATGGTGCGTCCTTGTACCACTAAGATCGGTCTATGTCCAGATGAAAAGCCCATCAGTTGCTTTTTGCATGTTTATAGCACTGTCTATTTAATGATGTCATATGATCCTCCCTCTGTGGAATATTAGATGCTACTCATAATTTTATCTTCAAGATGTAGATTTTTTTCTCCATTTGCCATGGACTTGACTATCTTGTCTTTGATCTCAAGACAATGATTTTGTATCACATGGGTATGTTCTTTATGCCGTCTATAAGCAGTTATGTTTATGTTCCTATGAGTTTCATTATGCAGCTGAATTCACATCTTCTGAAGCTTAAGTTCTAAGTGAAAAGCTTGAGGGGATATTTTGAAGTAGTTGTTTCGTAATAATGTCGCTGAACGTGTTTATGTTATGAGTGCTTTAGCTAAACGGTTTGACTTGGGTACTAAACGGAGTTAATGTAATGAACCTCTATTTTTGCCATTGCAATCTGCTATATTCTCAAAGGATTTATAAATATAGATAGACATGGGAGTTGTTTTTCGCATTCTGTGTGGGTTTCTTCGTTTGAAGTAGTTAGCATTGCTATTCTATAACAAAGTATTAACAAAAACTCTAATGTACCTAGGTCATATTTAGTCTACAATCCTGCACTTTTTAGTTTATATTTTGTTACCGAGGAGCTTATTGAATCTTATAAGCTTGTTTGATCAAATAATGTGTTTGGTAAATGAGTTTATTATATAATTTTATAGTTTTTCTTGAGATGTTATTTGAAATACTTCTATTTTAAAACAATTAATTCATTTGTAAAAAAAAGTTGTCTCAAAAATAATTTATCAATTCAATTTTTAATATACTTTTTTAATAGTATCTTTAATTAATATTATTAGCATTATTTTCATGCAATATTTTTTATTATATATTTATAATTATAATACATATCTAATAAGCATAATTTAGTAAAATAATGTTTTTTTTGTTACATTTATACACCGTTCAATTATTTTGAGACGGTGGGAATATTGTTTTAGCTTATTACTACATTTTGCCTTTTTGATTGCACAAGTAGTTTTAGCTTTTAATCTTGTATTTGCCATTTGATTATTAATGAAAAACCCTCGCCATTTCTTGCATTTTTCTTGTTGTATCCGCCATTTTTATTCCTGAAACTACTTTTCTCTGTGCAAAACCCCTCAAACTACTCTTCCATATCAATATCATGTTGGATTTAAAAGAGGTGCCCCACTAAAATTTAAATAGCTTTTTATAAGTTTCTTTTATTAATTAACTGGTTAAAAATATGTAATATTCACGTGTCTAAATGTTTTTTAAAGCATGTATTGTATAAATTAATATAGAAACATGTGCATTGTATGAGATATGTGGTTCGTTATATATATGATATTAAATTTTAAATATAAAATTTAAATGTTATATAAATGTTAATTCATAGTACATTATTATTAAATAATATTATAATATTTATTAGTTGAATTTACACAATATTTTAATATCTATTATTCATAAATTTTTTATAATTATTTTTAGAATAATGCATAAATAGATAGTATATATTTTGTAACCAATATTAATATTTAAGTATAGTATGTTAATTGAGAAAAAACAAATAATAAGAAAAACATAGATATCAAATATATATGATATTACAAAGTTGGCTTTATAGGTGCGTACAAAACCGTTTAATTCATATATTTATTCATTTTACTAAAATATTTAAAAAGGTTTATACGAACAGATATATGAATTTAAAATTTTGTTTTTTTATTCAAAACAAATACATGAATAATTATTATTCACTTTTAACTAAATATGATATTTAAAAA
>JBBPBR010000004.1:69573677-69596752 GCA_037974775.1 Cicer pinnatifidum
ATTATTTTAAAATTTATTAGATCTAACAATAGTTAAAAGGACAGTTTTTTTCTTGTCAATAATTTAAAAGGAAAGACTTAGTCTTCAAAATAGATAATGTCCCTAAATATCTTGTTATTCAACGAAACACTCTTTTTATTCTTTATTATTATTTTTCTTTTTTATACAGTATTGATTTCAATTCATTTCCTTTATTAAGTGGTAGAGAAATATAATGAATGTTAAAAAAAATACTGTAGAAATAATTTAAATAAAAATATTTTAAAAATATTAATTGTTAAAATAGAGAAGGTAGGGATAGTTTCTAGGAATCACCGTGGAGGAAAAAAGTTTGAAAAATAAGTCACATTTTTATTTGAATCAAAAGATAAGTCTCATGTTTAAAAAAAAGAAAAACAAATAACAATTATAAAAACATTTTACATTGTATGATAATTGAAAACCTTGGAAACAGAAAACGGCTGAGTTTTAGAAGTGAAAAGAGAAAAAAGCGAATATTTTGAAGCTTGGAGTTGGAGGTGTTCTCCTGTGTTGACATTTGACAGTAGTAAGTAGTAACAACTAACACGCCACAATTAATTTTTGAAGGGAAAGTTTCGATTCCAACAAAAAAGGAAACACTAACGTGCGCGTCTACTATTGGACCTTTTACGAATAGCGTTGAAAATTCTCATCTCCTTTTCTTCTCCACCCTTAGGGTTCTTTTTCCCCATTCTCTCTCCTTTTCCCGCTCTTCCTCCGTCTCTCACCGATCATCACTTTTCCAATTTCAACTCATAGCTAGCTTCAACACTTTCTTCCATAATCAATTTTCGTCATCTCCAGAGTTGAACGGAATATGTCAACTCATAATCGAAGGAGTATTTCGTCTACTCGAAGACCTTCTGAGTCTGGCGGTGGAGCACCTCGAAAATCTCTTTCGTCTTCGCGTCCTATGTATGTTATTCTTATTCACTTCTTCTATCTTTATTGCTCATGCTTTCGTTTATGCCTGTCTTCTCTCTTGTGGATTTCGCGGTTTAATTCAACCGTTTATTTGATTCTTAATTCTTGTTTTTTTTGTGGTCGATTTCATCTGCTTTAAGTTTTTAAGTGATATAATTTCACAACTAACTTGAATAACTTATCTGTCTTGAACTCATTAATTTTAAATTTATTATGATAATAACAATAATAAATAATAAGTTTAGCTATTCTCGATGTCTTTATGCGATTTTTATATTTTGAGGCAGATATTTATTCGGGCAATTCAGTGCCATAATTGCTGAAGTTAATATTTTCAAAGTGTCAATGTCAATGGCTTTCTGAAGAGTCACTTAATTGCTTGGATGACAGTAGTATTTATATGAACTTTTAATTTGATGGTCTACTGGTTTAGGGTCAGTTTCGACGCTTCTTCCATCAACTTAATGAGATTGATACGTTTCCTTACATGTAACTTTCCTAGGACTTCAACCAATTGGGAAGTATAAGCAAAATATAATGTTTTTCACAAGCTGTTAATTGCATTTTGTTAAATTATTTTTTTTTTTTTTGCATTACTATGATAGCTCCACCTTAAGTATTGAAGAAGAGAACATAAGTGGTGAGGGTTTTATCAATTTAAATCACACAATAAAACCTTGAATCTACATGGAATTGGACAGGGGATTTGCAGGAGAGCGAACAGTGAAATCATTGCGTCTTTCAAAGGCCCTGACAGTACCCGAAACAACAACTGTCTATGAAGCTTGTCGTCGGATGGCTGCTCGTAGGGTGGATGCTCTGTTATTAACTGATTCTAATGGTTTGCTTTGTGGAATCCTCACAGACAAGGTGTGACTAAGACGTCTTTTTTTAGCCAATTAACTAGAAAAAAAAATAATAATACCTCACCTATATTTTTTGAAATTTAACATGCATATCTCTCTGTCCTATTTTTTGGTTTAAAGGATATAGCAACCAAAATTGTTGCCCGAGAGATTAATCCTGAAGAAACACCTGTTTCCAAGGTTATGACAAGGAATCCTGTATTTGTCCTTTCTGAAACTCTTGCTGTGGAAGCCCTCCAAAAGATGGTGCTAGGTTTGTAGTGTATATATAAACTTGCTCAACTTTTCAAATCAGTTGCTTCTGTGTATCTTGCCCTTTTAATACATGGCTGATATACATCGACAGGGAAATTCAGGCATCTACCGGTGGTGGAGAATGGAGAAGTTTTGGCTTTACTCGACATAGCAAAATGTTTGTATGATGCCATTGCACGTATGGAAAGGGCTGCTGAGAAAGGAAAAGCAATTGCAGCAGCTGTTGAAGGAGTTGAAAAACACTGGGGATCATCCAATTCTGGTATGTAGAGTATTTTTCATTTTCATGCTTAGCTCTATGATTTCTAGTGATGCCATCCTTAAAAATATCACTGTTGTAAGGCTCACAGTTTCTAATCGCTCAGTTTTATTTCATGCTGCTAATATGGTCTTTGTGCAGACTCTAATTCATCATTCATCGAAGCCATTCGGGAACAGATATTCAAACCATCATTGTCCACAATCATTCCTGAGAATTCAAAGTAGGTAATACTTTCTTTGTTCTAGTTCAAGAAAAATTCACATCAGATGTAATTTGTCTGCTCTACATGTTTGGTTGTCAACCAATTTCCTTAACATAAAATGGCTATTTTTAGGGCGGTAACAGTTTTGCCAACAGATTCGATTTTGAAAACAACAAAGAAGATGGTTGAACTTCATGCAAGTTGTGCTGTTGTTACTGTTGATGGCAAACCTCTAGGCATCTTGACGTAAGTTTGTAGACATTGAAATTTCCAGCGGTTCTTTTTTCTGAAAATTTCCTTTTGCCATCCCCACAGATTTCATTATGTACACTTACATTAATTTTGATCAATTATAATTATAATTATCATCTGTATACAAATTTCAGTTCAAGGGATATCTTGATGCGGGTAATTGGACAAAACCTTCTGCCAGCATCAACTCCTGTTGAGAAGGTACTTTGTTTTATATGTATGCCATTTAGAAGAAAATATTTACACTTGTTCACCTTTTCCATTCTTGTATTTACACTTGTTCCTTTGAATTGATGTTTCAAAAAAATATTTTTGTTTGTATTTATCAATAGTTATAAAAATCCAAGATACCATTAATTAGGGTAAACCATCATTTTTGTCCCTGAAAGTGTAGAATGTTGTCATTTTGGTTCTTGACTCAGCTATAACTTTAAATTAATTATTGAATGATTAAAATAGTCCTTGAAAGATACAACTTACTACCATAAAAGTCCTTGAAAGATACAATGACAAATAGTATGTGACCATTATGACGTTCAGGACCAAATTGACTGACATTTTGATATTTCGAGGTTCAATTTGAATTTTTGGCTGAGTTGGGGATTAAATTGACAGCGTCCTACACTATAAAGGATTCAAAATGATGGTTTGATGGTATATGTAACCTCTGTTTGATAGAAAAAATATGCGGAAGAATGCCTATTCTAACAGATATGCGCAGCAGTTTAACAAATTCTAAATTTATTAAACACAACATTAAACAAGGTCTCTAATATACAATTCTAATGAATGTCAAACTATATGGATCATGGTATATATGGAGAAATGCATCAAAAACAATTATTATTCAATATGTTGATTTTCATGCAATCATGTTAAGATAATCAATCATGTAAATTCACTTAACATAGAATCTTTATCATGCATTCAATCAATATCAAAAACGTAATAATTGCAGAAATTTAAACGAGATAAGGGAAAGAAAAGTGTACGCGGATATTTATACTGGTTCAGCCGTCCCGTGACGACTTACATCCAGTCCCAAGATCCAACTGGATCTTAGCCTTTCTTATAGAACTTCTTAGAATCAGTTTACAGATTATACACAGCGCCTCGCACCAATCTTAAACTATTCTACCTGTTCTATCTTTCCCTCCCTGAATTCTCAAGTTTAAGTCCCATAAACTTGACCAAGAATTCAGTCAAGCGTCTTCTTGTTGACAGCCCTCAACCTCGAAGAATACCACCAGTAACAACTGGATTTTCTCAAAGTAATTTCGTTACAGAAAATGATTTACAGAAATTGAAACAGATCAATTTTACAAAGTTCTTGATCTTCCTTCTTCTCAAAGCAATCTTTCTCAATTCAGTCTTTTTCCATCCTTGTTGATCACAAAATGTATATTGTTCATGGCTGAAAAAGATGTTCAAAGTAATATCAGTTGAGAAAGAATTAGTGGTGTATGATTGTTATTGATATTATGAAACTTTGTTATCAAAAGATAATATCAAGTTGTTATCTTATGAGAAGAAGAGAATGAAAGCAGTTTATATAGGTTCAGGAAAAACAACACATGAATCGATTTACCCAATCGATTCATTAAAGTTATATATCATCCTAATCGATTGATCCAATCGATTTCGCGAATCTTGTTTTTCTTGAATCTTGAAACTGCATAACCTAATCGATTTACCTAATCGATTATTTTAAATGAGTTCTTCAGACTTTGATGAATGTATATAATTGAATCGATTGTCATAATCGACTTGAAGTGTTTTGTTCAAACAACGAGATCAAAACAATCGATGTACTTAATCGATTCAACCATTTCAGTCATCTCTGTTTTTAAAACTTTTTGTACCAATCGATTTGGTCAATCGATTGTGGACTTTAAGTCTGAAGCACATTTCACCAGTTGGTTCATTCAATCGATTTACCAAGTCGATTGATGCCAACATTTGTTTTAAAAAGAAGTATATAAGTCGATTGTGCTAATCGACTGTGTATGTTTCAGACCCAGGTTATTTTGAAAATAGTTTTAGTGAATCGATTTGCCTAATCGATTTATTAAGCATTGGTTTGGCTCTGGGGCATTCACAATCGATTGTGTCAATCGATTTAGACAAAACAAAATAAAGAAGTGATTGGATTAATCGATTTTCCAAATTGATTTGCTTGCAAGACATGCCTCTGACTTGCACATTTTAATTTCAGTAAATGTACCAATCGATTTGTCTAATCGATGTAAACAATCAGTTCAGTCCTGGTGATTTAAACAATCGATTTGCCTAATCGATTTGTGGCAAACTGGCTCTCTGACTTGCACAATTTATTTTCTAATAAGTGTACCAATCGATTTGACTAATCGATTGATAGCCTGTTTGATTTTTCAGAAGATGTGCAAATCGATTTTGCCAATCGATTGGTTAATCCCAGACTGCATAATATCATTCAACCCTGTTACAAAATCGATTTTACTAATCGATTTGCTTATGAATCTTCAAGCTTTTGTTGTTTCTTGAGTTCCAAGCAATTGTCTCAAGTTTGTAGGATTGAATTGTTGTTCCTGAAATTTTTCTCAGTTTACAATGTTAGATTTATTTCAAGCTGTATGTTTGTCAATAATATAAAAAACGAACATATGTCTGACATGGTTTACCCCATAAATTACTATTTTAATGGTTAGATACTTATATCCTATCTTCACCTAATTTATCAGAGTGATAATTTTCAAGAAGTAACATATTAAAGAGACAAAGGGGTATATTAGGAAATATAAAAAATGATTAAATAAGAGCGTTAATGATATTTGTAATCCATGTTTGTTAGCTTAAACAATGCTTAAAAAGGAATATAAGGAGTACTGTATTAGAAGAAAAAGTGGTCATGTTGGGTGTTCATTCCTTTTTTATCCCTCACTTGATATATATGCAACCAAATGTGCAGGTCATGACTCCAAATCCAGAATGTGCAGTAATTGATACACCAATTGTCGATGCACTTCATACTATGCATGATGGAAAATTTTTACATCTTCCGGTGGTTGATAGAGGTAAAGTAATTATATATGGGATGGGAAGAGGTTTTAAACGCTTATGCATCAATATCTTTTCTGATTTGGGTGTGGTTGGTTGAAAACAGATGGCATTGTAGTCGCTGTGGTCGATGTGATTCATGTGACTCATGCTGCTGTGGCTACAGTTAGTCAGGTGTGTGTTTTCTATCTTAGACTGTGTGCACTTGAGTTAGTTTTTGATATTTTTAAATTTGAATGTATCTTTGAAACTCGATAGTACTCTTATGAGCTGATAAATATTGATATCTTAACAATAATGATTAATATTTCTAAAATCTCCATTTTATTCCTAAATCTGACATTCTAGCAAAACATGTGCATTTTGTTACCACCCATTTGATTTAGCTGCTTACGAATTTAAGAACCTGGAAGCTAGAATATTTGCTGCAAATTATAAATGATTAATATATAGTAACCAATTTACATGTTTTTGTTTCATTATAAAATTTCCTGGATAGAGAAAAGAAAACTTGTTCAGTAATTAATTGTACTCCTGTTGATTTATATTTATGCCTGCGTGTTAGCCTAAGTTGCCACCAAAATTGGGGAATGTAGGTTTGGTTTTTCCCTCCGCAGCAAGCAATGTGTAGCTACCTGTGATCTATTTTACGGAACACATGTTGGATACAATAAAACACACATATATCTTTTGTTGAAATTTTTATTGTGGTGTCATTTTCTACCCCTGATTAGGTCGGAAACAACGAAGCTGCTACCTCCATGATGCAAAGATTTTGGGATTCAGCCATGACCTTACATCCAAACGACGACGACGACGAAACACGAAGGTTGTATGCATTGGAGTTGCTTGGATAATATTTCCAACTTTTTAATGTACTTATACATTTTTTATTGTATTCCAGTGAAAGTTCCTGCAAAATAGGTTCTGATGGAGGAGAAACCGGGAGATCCATTCCTTATATATCAGCAGGCATGCCCAATACATTTTCCTTCAAAGTACAAGATAAGAAAGGCAGAATGCATAGATTCACATGCGGTATGCATACTATCACATTTTATCTTTGGATCTTGTCTGTTTTATCATCTGTATGTTCAGTAACAGCATATAAATAAGTGTTGACGTATATGCTGATATCTAGTTCTTTCACAAGTCTCAATTATGACTTGGTTGCATGTACATTTTGATAGGTAGGGCCGTACTAATAACTAACAAGCAAACTTCTCTGCTTATAGAATAACACGACACTATAAGATTAAGAATACCATAAAAGTTGTAGTCAAGAAAGTAGGTCAGATGTAGGGATGACAATTAGACCCAAATCCAGTGGGTACCTGCAAAAAAATCCCAGGGTACCCGCAAAAAAAAAACCACAGTGGGTAGGGTAAAAACCCGCATAATGGGTATGGGCACGGGGACGGGTAATTACCCGCAAAATTAAGTGGGTATGGGTGCGGTTACAGGTACTATAGTACCAACCCCGCTCTGCACCCGCACTTATATAAATATATTTTTTATTTATTTAGTATATTAATGTTTAGTTTAATTAATTATTTTTCTTTGTGTTTTAATATCTATTAATATCATTGGACCATTACAATATTTATAAGCAAATCAAAAGATAAACGTTTGCAAACTTTTTAAGAATTTGATTATGATTAATAATTAAATAATTATGACTTTATTACTAAGAGTTATATTTTATTAACCGTGTCTTTATAATTATACTTGCAACTTCTTATAAATTGTTTTTAATTATCTCAAATAATATTGTCGTAAGAGTTGTAACTTCATAAAATATTATTATGGATATTAGAATGTGTATTATAATGAGTGTTCATTTGAAATATAATATTTTAGTTTATAATACTTTATGATTGAATTTATGATATTTGAATAATTTTTAAATTTAATATTTATTTATCGATCTATTTTAGTTAAAGTGTGGGTAATGGGTATGGGTACGGGCACTTAGGTACCCAGAGGGTAAGGGTACGGGTATTAAAGTTGATACCAGAAGGGTACGGACACGAGTATGGGTACGGGTACTATAGTACCCTACCCATTGCCATCCCTAGTCAGATGTAGTGTAGTTGGTAGTTGGAGGTAGGGGAAGACAATTATATGTAATACCATTAAAACAAGATTTAGATTTAAAAGGTTTGTTGGCTGTCACTAGATATGATTTATAATGCAACATATGATTTATAATGCAAAATTGTGGGAATATTCGAATATTTGTTCTATGTGGCTAATCCTACTACCTAGTGGGAACAGGGAAAAGACCTGTGTTTATTTTGAAATTTGAATAAGTAATGGATTTATTGGTTTTTCATGGACAATTGCCATAATTGTTTCTGCTTTAACATATGATTGCTGGTTTTCTTATAAATATAAGGGTTTTCGATTATCTCCATGAATAACTTATGATTGGAGGTCAGCATATTTCAAGTAAAACGTGTATATGTAGTAAACTAAAATTCAAATGTTTTGTGTGGTTGTGTACAAGTTTAGATACCCGGAGCATGACGGAGGTTATCACTTCAATCCTTCAGAGACTTGGTGCTGATATTGACCCTAACAATCTGCCTCATATTCTGGTACTTTTTAAAACATAATATTTTATATTCTTAATGTTATTTGATATGTACCCCCAGCCCCCGCTTTTCCTAAGCTGACCTTTTTTTTCTTCAGTATGAAGATGAAGATCACGATAAAGTTGTATTGGCTTCAGACAGCGATCTTGCCGCAGCTGTGGACCATGCAAGGACGGCTGGCTTGAAGGTATAATAGATTTATTTACTTGTCGTCGAGTCCTGAATGAGTTATTTTGTCCTAGGGAGAGGGTAAAATCTGTAGTTCAGTGGGAACTATTGATTTAAAGCAAGATAGGATGAAGGGTCTTTTTATTATTATTATTTAGGCTTAAATATGTTTAAATTGGTTAATATATATTGACTTATTTGTTTTAGACTTTAAGCCCAATTTTTTTTTTGTTCAAAATTGTCTCTGCAACATTTTTTTTCCTTGTATTTTTTTGTTAGTCCTTATAATTTCTTTTCCAGTCTCTATAATATTTGCTTCATGTTCAATTAGTTCCTGCATGATAAGGAGTAGGGACTCAAAAAAAAATATAGTATGGAGACTATTAGAAAGACATAAACTAAACAATGAGGATCAAAATGAATAAAGAAATAATGTAGGATCCATTTTGAACAATTGTTAAAACGATCCCCCACCTTTCCAGTTTCCTCTCTTTAAACTTTTATTTTCCCAAGCAGCACCTCAAGTTGTAGATTCTGGACTAAAGGTGTTTTTGTTTATCAATATTGAGTTGATGATGATTTTGTAGGGATTGAAATTGTATTTAGACTACGAAGGAACGCGCGGTCACATGAAAGGTTCACATTCAGGAAGTTTAGAGCTTGCAAGTAAAGATGCATGGGCCTCAGCATATAGTGCTGTTGCTGCAGGAGCTGCTCTTGCTGCTGGCTTAAGCCTATTAACATACTTGAAGCGAACTTGATGGAAAGAAGAAACAAATTTTTTTGTTGGTATATAAAGGCCAAGCTAAAGCAAATTGGAACTTTGGAGGGAGCACACTGGAATTTTGTACAACTACATTCTTTTTTATACGAGAAAAAGGTTAAAGCATTCTTTTTCACGTTGTTTATTGTACTTCATGAAAACTGGGATATGACTTCCCTTGCTGCTTGTATACTTGTAGTTTTAGGTTTTGTAGCGTCATCATTTGTTTGCCGAGGATGTGTACAAGAATAATCGGCATTAACGCAAGTTTATGTCCATTTTTCCTGACAGAGTTCATAAAACCATTCAATTAGCGTAGGATTTCTACGCATAATTTTTTTTTACGTGAATGTTATATCGGTTAGTATTCAGATGCTAGATCAGATGGTGGTTATATAGAAATGTGTCAACTCTTCATATAATATGATAATTGACCTTAATCCCCCCTCCGGGTATTTTGTTGGAGAACTTACCTGCCAAGTTGGTAGAATTGGGAATATAAATAACACTAGCTACATTATTTTGTTGTGAAGCTTTGGTTGAAGCTTAATGAATATGTTCCCTTGAAATTCGTTAAACATCAGCGGTAGGGATGGCAATAAAATCCGCACCCGCGGGTAACCACTCAAACCCGCTTGATTTGGGCGGGGAAAACCCGCTTTAATTGGGTGCGGGTGCGGGTGCGGATTTTCCCCGACATTAAAATTCGGGGGCGGGTTTGGGGATGATGATATCCACCCCGCACCCGCACCCGCATCCGCCCCGCAAGTAATATTATTGCAATTTTTAAATTTTATATACATATATATAATAAATATATTTAATATTTTCTTAAATATTAAAAATTATAATTTTATCTTTATAGAAAATATTTTTTAATTTTATTATTATTTAATAATAATTATTTTATTATAATAAATATGATTTTTCAATTTATAATTTTATATATATAATTGAGTGCGGGGGTGGGCGGGGAAACCCGAGACCCGTTGCGGGCGGAGATGGATGTCTAAATTTTACACCCGCTATGAAACGGAGGCGGGTGCGGGTTTTCCCCGATTAGTCGGGTGCGGGTGTGGAGGAAGCGAAATCCGCCCCCGCCCCGCTGCCATGCCTAATCAGCGGGAGTCCCACGTTGATGTCTGGGCCATATTCATTAGCTTGATCACGAGCCTCTTGCTAGTGTCTGATAGCCCCTTCGTTCCTCATGCATTAAGTTTCGCTATGGAAAAGGAGAAATTATTATTAGAAACAATAATACAAAGTACTATTTTACAAGCATTTCATTTGAAATTTGAACTCCGCAGTTCTTATTTTTGTCAATGTACATTTTGAAACGAAGAGGTTGGACACTTGGAGAAATTCGAAAGTATAAATGTGAAGCGTGTCACAGCACAGCATTGTAATCCGAATACCACTTTTTGATATTTTGTGTGCAGTGTGCTTTCTTCAAGGGGCGATAATTGTCACTTTAGTGTTTGTCTTCTCTTTTCTGACCTCACGGTCACGGACTTCCTACCATATGGAATTGGTTATATGTAGTCACTATAATGTGCATGGTTGAAGTAAAAAAACCAAATGATGCCGAAATCCCAATGCAAAATAAATTAATTAAATTAAGCATTTCTCTTTTTTGTGTATAGTATTTAGTTGCCAACTGACTTGTGTGGTGGTAATCTAAAATGGGTCCATAGAATCTAATCATAATACAAAATATCTTCCACCACATATATACTGAGACTAATTTTTAGACATATTAATCTCTGATCTATTTAAATATGATCTATTTAAATAAATATAAATAATATTTTTTTTATTATTATAATTATTATATTAAATTTTGATTTTTTTTATAATTTTTAATAATTTATGTAAATTAATTTTATTTAACTTATGACATATTTAAATGTATTATTATAAAATATAATTTAAATAAAATATTTATAAAGTTATATTCTTCAAAATGTGATGTTAAATATCAAAATAAAATTTAATTTCATTGACATATTAACTCATTAATCTATTTAAATATATGTTTAATTACTTATTCAAAAATGTTAAAATACAATAGACTTTTAACTAGACTAACAAACCATACCATACTTCTATCAATGTCATATTAAGACTTAAAAAGTAAGTCTATGACACGCCATATATCAGATTTAGACCTTTAATTTTTTGACAAGTCAGATCTAATAAAATCTAGTTCGGTCCGGCTTATTTCCACTCCTACCTCAAATGTGTGGATGATGTTGCCAATTTCTACTTTGCAATTGCAAAGACGAATTTTTTTTATTTGGTCAAAATAACATTTCAATTTATTTATTTATTTATCATTTTATACCTACAAAATCAGTGTATTCAATTTTTTTATAAAGATAAAATGTTTTTTTGTGATATCATTGTAAGGGACAGAAGTTTCAGATTGATTCTGCATTGCCAGCTCAACAGATATTGTCTTCCTTCGTCACGAGAATATTATACTTATTGAGACAATTACATATATTACTTTCGTTGCACGGGATCAATTCCCCTCCAAATTTTGTTCTATTGGTATTGTGAACCCAATTCATTCTATACTAATTTTATATGTAGGCGACAAAATTATTCTCATGTCGCATAAATGCATAAATTAACACCATGAAATAAAGAAATAATCTGTATTTAAATTTGTTAAATGAAGTATAAAATTATAATCTATGTACATCATTGTTGTTTTTTATTTAGGTTTTTTAATCGCATGATGAAAATAAAAAAATTAAAAAAAAAACCTTCCTTAGTGCCACTGCATTAAGAGAAAAGAAAAAAGTGTGTGCACATAAGAACCTCTTCCCTCGTTAACGCAAAATATTCACAAAACGACACATTCCATTCACATTCCTTTAATTGCGTTCACTTTTACTTTTTCTTTTTCTTTTCTATGTGCTCAATCAACTAAAAATAAAGTAGAGCGAGTGTAAATAAGGTAAAGCACAAAACTAAAAGAATCACAACCTTCTCTTATCTTTTCTTCCATGCTTAATTTGCTACTATCAATCTATATTATAACTAACTTCCAACATAGTAACTGAAAATCTTCACAAAAATTTCATTTCACATTTAGATTTACAACTTCACAACATAACAAGAATAACATAAACCCTATTGTTTTTCTTCTCTCTTCAATGTTAAACATTACAATCCAATAGATAAGACCTTGTAAATTCAAATCAGCAAACAGAATTAGACACCCTTTTGCAAAAAGACTCCATTTTTTAGTGCAACAAAAAATGGGAGCCATCAAAATCAAATCCTCCTTTTTCTTGCTTCTTCTCACTGTGTCAGCTGTGTTCCTTCACCCAACAACCTATGCACAACAACAACAAAAACAACCTATAAAAAACGTTGTTGTTTTGGTAATGGAAAATCGTTCCTTTGATCACATGTTAGGGTGGATGAAAAAAGCCATCAACCCTTTAATAGATGGTGTGAATGGAGATGAATGCAACCCAGTTTCAACTGAAAGTCCAAGAAAAGACACAATTTGCTTCAGTGATGATGCTGAATTTGTGGATCCAGATCCAGGTCATTCATTTGAAGATGTTTTGAAACAGGTATTTGGTTCTGGTGGTTCAATTCCTTCAATGAATGGATTTGTGGAACAAGCTTTGTCTATGTCTCAGAATCTCTCTGAGACTGTAATGAAAGGGTTTAAACCACAATCTGTTCCTGTTTATGCTTCTTTGGTTAAGGAATTTGCGGTTTTTGATAGGTGGTTTTCTTCAATTCCTGGTCCAACACAACCCAATAGGCTTTTTGTGTATTCTGCAACTTCTCATGGTTCAACAAGTCATGTTAAGAGGCAATTAGCAAAAGGGTATCCTCAAAAAACAATCTTTGAGTCTATGCATGAAAACGGTTTGGACTTTGGGATTTATTTTCAAAACATACCAACAACTCTTTTTTATAGAAATTTAAGGAAATTGAAATATATATCAAAGTTTCATCAGTTTGATTTGAAGTTTAAGAAAGATGCTATAAATGGGAAGCTTCCACATTTGACAGTGATTGAGCCTAGGTATTTTGACTTGACTGGTTTGCCTGCTAATGATGATCACCCATCACATGATGTTGCAAATGGACAAATGCTGGTGAAAGAGGTTTATGAGAGTCTAAGAGCAAGTCCACAGTGGAATCAAACTCTTTTGGTTATAACATATGATGAGCATGGTGGTTTTTTTGATCATGTGAAGACTCCTTTTGTTAACATTCCTAATCCTGATGGGAACACAGGACCTGCTCCTTATTTCTTTAAGTTTGATAGGTTAGGTGTAAGGGTGCCTACTATTATGGTATCTCCTTGGATCAAGAAAGGGATTGGTAAGCTCAAAATCCTCTTTGTTTATTTATCATTTTTTCAGGTTCCTCTCTTTGGCACCACTAGGGTCTAGTGTTGATGATTGGTGCGCAGTGTGTGAGTATTGGAAACTCTGGCGTACGATTTATACTTACTAAAAACAAAAATAGAAAGCATCCCCTTTTTGGTCAAAGCCATTTTACATGTTTTTTTTTTTAATTAATCTACTGGATGTTATATTTTGTTTTCTGGGACCATTGTCCTTTCTGTTTACTGGTATATGTTATTTCAATACCTTTAATTTGTCAAATAGCCTTGACCTTGAGTTACATTTAGTTGGTTGATTATTTTTTGGTTGAGCCATGCTTGTCTTTTACTTTGTGTTTTGAGTAAGGATTAAGATATGTTGTTTTCTGGTCAAGTTATGTGAAAAAACATAACATTACTTTGGAGTGATGTTACTTAATCTCTTTTGGTGCATAGATTAGATTATTCTTAAGCTTCAAATGTTTTTTGTTGGTTCAACTTGTCTACTAATTTGCTTACTTGATCTTCTTTTTCAGTGGTAAGAAATCCCAAAGGACCCTCCATGAACTCCGAGTTTGAGCACTCGTCGATTCCGGCCACCATAAAGAAGATTTTCAACCTTTCCTCTAACTTTTTGACTCACAGAGATGCATGGGCTGGGACATTTGAGCATGTTGTTGGGGAGTTAAGTTCACCAAGAACAGATTGTCCAGGTATCCATCCCAATTTTTCATGTCAATTAGTTGAATTCCTCAACAATCACATACATGAACTACAACATGATAAACTTAAACAAAAATGATATTTTGACATACAAATTCGACAACAAAATTGTTGGTTAATGCAGTTCAAATACACGATTAATTATATTCAGTGGATGTTAATAGATATAGCAAATGTCAAATTGAAATGTAATTAACCACTTGAAAACTTGGTTAATACGTTCAAATTCATGATTAATTACATTTAGTGAATGGTTAATAAGTTTTTTCATCTATTATATTCATTAACCATCCACATAACCTAATAAACCAAGTATTTTGTTGTGGATTTTTGGTATCGTTGAGTCAAAATGTCATAAACTTAAATGATGTAGTATAATAAAGGTGAATAGACTTATCAGCTATCGTCTCTGACTATGCACCTTCACTGGTATTGACCTTATATGTGAAGAAAATATTAAGACAGCTTAATGTTTGTATTCCAGTGACTTTGCCAGATGTGACGCCTATGAGGAGGACCGAGGCGAAAGAAAATGGCGGCCTCTCTGAATTTCAGAGTGAGGTGGTTCAGTTGGCAGCTGTTCTCAATGGAGACCACTTCTTGAGCAGTTTCCCAGACGAAATGAGTAAGAAGATGAGTGTGAAGGAAGCTCATGATTATGTGAGGGGAGCTGTTTCAAGATTCATAAGAGCTAGCAAAGAGGCTATCAAGTTGGGGGCTGATGAATCTGCTATTGTAGATATGAGATCCTCACTCACCACTAGATCTTCTATTCACAATTAATATAAAACAACACTCAAAGAAAGAAAAAAAGAAGAGTTGTGTGTGAAACTTTGTATCTAGTTATTATAGTTATGAGTAATTAATAATAGGTTAGATTTTGTTAGGACTGTGAAGAGTGGAATGCATAGGGACGTGACGTGTGACCACACGCGTATTCGTAAGAATGCAAGCACTGAAAGTATCTCATAAGTCTCTATGTTTGAGAGATAGGAAAATGAAATATTATCAACTTTAAGAGTTGTGATTTGGTTGGTGAGTGATTTCGAAGCTGAAAATTTCAATCCTTTGTACAAAGTACAAGTCCACATTTAAAATATTTAATTGATAACATTTAGCTAGCTAGATAACATTTGGTGAAACTGCAATGAGCTAGCTAGATAACATTTAATTGATACTTTATTTTTTTTGGTAAAGCATTTTTATTTTTTAATATATGAATGGATGAAATTAGGTCGGTAATATATGAGAATGATATACTCAGGATACAAAATCTAAAATCACACAACCTGCCTACATCCTCTGAAAATGATAGTTGATACAATACGATTTATATCCAATGCCAAGAATTGAAAAAATTAATCTTCTTTACTTGAATAAAGGGGCAATGCATAAAAAATCTGAAGTCATACGGAACAGTGTGTTTACAAACCCTACTACCTAAACAGAGGGGGTACATAGTAATAACAGAGTATTTGCATTATAATCAAACCCACCAGTGGTTGTCATAACGTTGCCACCACATGCAGAATTCCATTACCGAATGGTATGAGATATTTTCTGATGGAGACTCCTGCCACAGAAAATTGAAATTGGGTCGTCAAACATGTTTTAGTAGATTAAAAGAATGGAAAAGTAAAGAAAATAATTAGCAATAATAGATCCTATTTCTTTATATAGTCAGTCACTACTGGTTCAAACCCTTTTTCTTTGATAAATTTGAAAGGGATGCAGAGTTAAGGATCCACTCGGCCGTAAGAGCAATATTTTTTTATCGATTCAATTGGTATTTCATATTTGGTAAGTAAACTTTTTCAAAGAAAATCTTGAACAACATACTCCTCCATTTTCATATCGTACAATCCTTTCACTCGTTACTACACAAGAAGATATTTTTCACATTAGTATGTATAACCACCTTCCCTTTGCATTTCCAAAAATTCCTCAAAGCCAAATAGACAGACTTGAAATATAAAATGCAGGATCCCATCAAAGGAACAAGCTACCATTTCTGGCAACAATCAAATGAATGATTACATCAAATTGTCATCAAAGATTGATAGGATGCTATTTTGCAAAATTTGTCAAATTTTCTATACAAAATACAAGCCCTATGAACATTGAAACATGTTCAGACTTCAGACCACCTCTTATGATTCCGCAACTCTGAAATTGCAGTTTCAGGATGAGAGCATAACAAGACAACTGATTCAACTTCAATTGGTGAAATACAAAGAAACATCATTACCATTTACTGTAATCTTGATCACGCTATCATCTTTTTATATCTCTCTACAAATGCAATCACTGCCAACATCAAGTCGAAAAAGGACTTTGCCAAGTTGATATGTCAGTGATAAGTTCTCGAAGTTGATCTATGAGTATCTTCAGGTGCATGTTCTTGTTGACAAGTTCCTACATTTATGGATAGAAATCCAATTTTTAACACAATAATTACTCAAAAAAAGGACAGTCACTCAACAACTTCAGTCCAGAACCTAAAAGCTTTTCCCAATCAAAATTGTTTCAGGCTTTTGGCAATAGACTAAAAAGATGGAACTCATCAAAAGAATGTCATTAGATTCTGTTAACTGCAGCTGACACAGTTTGATTGAAAAGTGTTCATCAATAAGCTAAAGCCTGAGACCAAAACAATAACTTCAACATTTGGGATTTGTAAAGATGTGATCAAGGATAGAGACATAGGTTAATGCAACATACCTTTCTTAAAGAGGAGGCTCGTTCTTCCAACTTCTCGATTTCAGCTTCATCCGCAGGACTATCAGCTGAACCACTGTCAAATGTGTTTACCTATAAAAATAACCAAGTTAGTTTAACAGGAAAACAAAAGTTTTGGTAGCCAAAATGATGGTCCCAAAACTCACAATAAGATGCAAGTTTCTGTGTTAATATACTCAACCATTTTACAGAAATGGAGATAATAGATGGATACAATGCACTTGTATTATTATTCAATGAATCACAAATTTATACACAATTGGGTAATCCACTTGAGTTAGACATCACTAACTGGAATTCTGTTTTATATTTTTACTAACTATTCAAACTAACATAAATTGCACAATTCAATATTAACATAAAAAATCACAGCTCACCAAATCTCATTTCTTATTGGAGTTATTTTATTCATAAAAGTTCAAATGTAGTGAGAGATATGACTCAATACTCCAGTTCAGCACATGACTTGGTACATATTTTCTATTTGATTGAGGAGATCCAGCCCAGTCAACATCAGTATAAGCAACTATAATTGTACGAACATTGCTTGTATATACTATTTAAACCCTTCCTGGAAGAGACCTCAATATATCACAAAGTTCCAAAAATTGCACTCCAAATATAACCACAAGGAGATTTATGAACTTACAAAACTGACTACAACAACAATAGTAAAGAATATGCCAATATCAGGCATAATCACACAGTTTGATTTTCAATTTCTACCAATAATTACAAAAATATCACATTACTTCCCTATTTTTGAATATTGTAAAAAAAAAGATAATATTGAGTTCTCTTTACCATTTCCTATATATAGGGATTAGATCAATAGACACCAAAACTCATCGCTCTATTTTGTTTAATCTAAAGGCTCTCAATCAACCACTACAAATCTCGCATGAGCAGACATTCCCCAAACTCTCTATGTGTCTCATTGTGTTCATGATACTCCCTCTGGTTTGTTGCTGACTTATCCTTAACCATTCCTATTAAAAACTTGTCTTTTCCTGGTTTTTCTCTCCCTATGTTGGTCGTGTACATCATAGATGAAATTCCAATCCGACAATTTCCTCTACCAAAACAAGATAATAGTAGATGGTTGTTATATAATTATAAATTGATTGTATAACGGTAACCATAACAGTGTGGTTTGGGAACAAACAAATCTATTTTGAAAAAGTGTAAAACATGTCAAAGACAAATTTAACTGAAATTGAAATGCTTGTAATTAAAGGTTATTCTCTTTCACTAATCGGCTAATATAATAGATAAAAGGTAAGCACTAGTCGAACTGGCAGAGCCATACCCATGTCAATTGCTGGGTGTGGTTATGAAAAATGTATTTGAGGGAAAGCATTGAAGAGAGGAGGAGGACTATATGAGCTTCAGATTCAGTTTTATCGATGAAAAGCTAGAGTGTAGACAAATTAGCAGTTGAAAGGAGAGCGGGAGCAGGTGTAATGGTAAGCATGTGAGTTAATTTAGTGAATATTTTTAGACCTTTGGATTAAACAAAATCAATGTATGAGATTTGGTGCCAAATTCAATTGATCTCATCCCATAGCAAGAGGTCCAAATTAACATTTTGGCAGTAGTGGAGCTTTGTTTGGAAGGAGGCATCTTGAGTCATAAAGGAATCTGTGACAGAAAATGCGCTCATAAGACTTCTGTCTTCCAATGCTGAACCACCAGATTTTTGTCGATCACTTTCTCTCAGAGGAAGAATATATCCAACTCCATGCTGAGATCGTAGCTCGAAACTGAAATCAATAGAAGAAATGGAGCTGAAAAATCCATAACATGTCTAATACTGCCGCTGAGTAAATTTACACAAGCACAGACAAGAGCAGAATTGGAGATCACACGAAGCTTCACAACCTTCTCGTGAAAGGTTGCGAAGCTTTGTAATCTCCAAATCAGCTTGTGCTCATGTACTCATGAACATTGCCCATTTCCCCAGCCACCGTATTAGACGTCTTATCTCTTCTTCAGCTTCCTTTCTTCTTTTAATTTCAGTTTCAAACAGCATTTTGATCTCAGCGAGACTATCTCAAGCTCAGGAGTTGGATATTTTCTTCCTTCGAGAGAGAGTGGTCCAAAGTAGCAGCTCTTCTCAGTGGTTCAGCATATACCATCCACTGATCGGTATGAAAATTTTCTCCTCTCTTCTCACCTGAAGGTATTTGGAAGACAAAAGCAGCTCTGAAGCGACTCTGGGAGGATTTCATGCCACAGATTCCTTAACGACTCCAGCTAGGAGTTCCTAATTCAAAGATGATGGGAATGGTTTGAAGTCATTTGTTGCTACACTCATTTAGCAAGGGGCCTGCACAATCTTCTGCAAACAGATAGAAGCTCAACTGTATAAATAGCTATTATCAAAACAGATTGTAAATTTCTAAAAAGATTAATCAATACAAATCAGTTCTTAGATTCTGCCATTTTCTTCTTCGTGCATTCATCATTTCTCTCCTTTTCATCTACCTAAAGTTGAAATATTCACATAATCAAAGAACACAGTAAAAATATATCAACAAAAGAACAATTACAGGACAGCGCAAATACAATCCAAATTACAAAACTAGGGTTTAAAATTGCACCTTCTGGGAGTTGGGAATTGCAGCGAGAATAGTCCGAAGACCAGCGACAGCATTTTTATACCGAAAACGAGCTTCTTCAAGAGCGCCACCAGCACCACCACCGGGAGCAACGCCGTCGGCGTGTTGGCTGGAGCTATCAGAATTGGCGTCTCCGTTTGAGGAAGGAGCGTTGGGAGAGGTAGCAGCGGAAGGAGAAGTAGACCATAAAAGGGGGTTGCAAAGTTCGTCGTTCATGGAAGAGAGTATCCTAAAAGCATATTGAATTGTTTCTTCAAGGTACTTATGACCTTCACTGGCTAAATCTTGCGTCGTTTTGGTGCTGTTTGATATTGACATGATGCCGTTTACGGATTGTTCTTCCATCTTGCGATTATACTATCTTTCTCAAAAAATGGAGTCGAAAATTGCAATTTGTAAAAACCCTAACACAAGGTTGTAGCGAAACAAAATTAAAAGTAAAATAAATTAAAAACGTCGACAGCAGGGTTCGAACCTGCGCGGGCGTAGCCCAACAGATTTCAAGTCTGTCTCCTTAACCACTCGGACATATCGACTTCTTGTTTATATTTCCATTACATTTATATTCATTTAAATACTTGTAAATAATTATGATAATATGATGACAAAATTATAAAAATATTCTTCCATTAATTCGTTAAAGTAAAAAGGATAGACATAGTGTGTATGAGTGTTGTAAATTTTGTACTACTAAATTCAATTCTTAATTATGAAAAAGAAAAAGTTAAATGGAATCTTAATATTTTTGTTATGAGAGTGCGTTCTCATAAAATTTTGAAGTGATGTACTCGTCAGAGTAATATTCTTGAATAACAATAACATAAACCTTTTTTTTCTTATGTGATGATGGACAATTACAACCTTTCATAAAGGATTAAACATTGAACAGGACAACCATGACCTGTGGCCGAAAAGAAAAACAATGGATCAAAAAGGTTATGAAGTGAGTGGATAAAAGAAATCCATAAAAACCATGAGTTTGATTTTAAGTTTTCTCCCTCCTGTTGCTTATAGTTGTTCTCACAATCACACTAACACCATTCCTAAACTCAAATCTGAAAAACAAAACCTTACACCCAAGAAGTTCCTACCCAATCTCTTATCTCTAGCCATTGCCGTAACATTAACCTCTCCATTACCTTCCCATGCAATACCTTCCCTCAATTCTCAATTCCCTTCAACCTCTCTCACCACCCCTTTTTCTCAATCAAAGAGTTTGCTTATTGGACTAGAAAATGGGTATGTCAATATTTTCTTCCAATTTGTTACTATTTCTCTACTTTTAATGATTTCATATTTATTGTATCCCAATCGTAATTTCTTACTATAGAAATAAAATCTAAACCAATACTTATTAGATACACTAAGAACAACAAACTAAGTATATAACTAAGTAATTAATAATAAATACTCCAAATTGATTCGTTTTTAAGAAACTTTTCAACTCTTTAGTTAAATGAATTGTATGTTTGGATAATCCAATGGCTTTATTATCACCAAAATAATTTTTTTGTACCCTTTTTCTCTTGCAGAAAAATTAGACCTTGCCCATCAATAAATCCTGGTTGTATATCAACAAATCCAAAGTCATCATCTTTTGATTTTCCTTGGACGATTCCCGAAAATTCAATTGATAAAGCTATTCAGGTTTCTAAATCATTACTAACTATTCAAAAAAGTATCATTAATTTTCATTGTCTCAAGGTTGTGATTGTTCTTGATTTTTTTAGTATACTTGTTTGCAATGTGAGTTGTGTTTAGCTATTCTTGAATTACATACCCTGCATTTTCTACCTCTTTTATGAATTTCTTTTTCAGAAACTGCGTGAAGCAATCCTTGAGACTCAGAAAAATGTGAAATTCCAGCTTGTGGAAGATACCCCCAATGGTAATACAAGCACGTTTCTTATTGCTCTTTTCAGTTTTTTTGTCTTTAAGCCTAAGATTATAAGAGGAATAGGCCCTAGTAATATGAAGTTTAGTTAAGAGGTAAGTAATGTATGGTCAATTATTCGAACTCGGATAGTCCCAATCAAATTCATTATCCACTTAAATCTAACGACTTTATTTGATCTATATCTAATTTTAGATCAACTTACTGTTGTTGATGTTCCTGTTATTTACTAGAAATTGTAGCAAAAATAGCAATAAAATGTAGAATTACTAATATATTAATTAAATAATATATAAGAAATCTTGCATTTATATTATTGTGTGGTATTGAATGAGGAAAACTATAATATATTTTACTATTGTATTAGATTTTAAATGACTGTATCTATATCAAGTCCAAGGACATTTAGAAAGGGTTTATTAGGTTTTATGGTAGGGTTAATCCATTGTTACAAAACTAGTTTGTAAAGTAAGGGGTGATATGAATCCATAATATGATTTCTTCCGATACATTTCCTCACACCTAATATTATTGGACTTGGTACATGGATAATATACTAGATGGCGATAGACTATAATATCATATTAAATTTTTATATTGGAGTTAACTCATGTTTATAAGATCAATGTATGTATTACAAGCCACGGGCATAACTTATGGAAAAATAAAATGTGCAGGGCAATATCTGCAAGCTGAAGTCGATGGAGGATTTGAAAGAGACGTACTCGAGTTTCTGGTGAAAGGTGATGTGGTTACTTACAGGTGTATGGCAACAAAAGTAACTTATGTATACCCTTTCACAACTGCATTTGGAGATTCAAAGGGTCAAGAAGCAAGACTCAAGCAAATTAATTACCAGTTGGGCTGGTATGCTCCCAGTTTTGATTCCATGGAATAGAAGCTGCTGTTTCTCTTTTATGTTGATTTAATTCTTTCGTTTTTGTGTAGCTGATCAATGCCCTTATTATTAAATGCAATTTCATGGCTTTTTCTGTTTTGTAGCTAAATGCTAATTATTATAAAATGCTTATAGTCTCAAATTTACCACTGCAGAAACAATTTTATAGCCTTTCTATTTGCTAGCAGTGTTTCTAAGGCTGTTTGTGTTAGCTTTTGCTGCATTTCACTTTGCCTAATTTGTTATAATAATGCAACGGTTAATCCTTTTCGGCGGAACCATATTAGATGCTGCGAATTATAATGCATATCCAAGTTTGTTCATTTTAGACCTTTTAAATATGGTGGATATGTCTCTCTCTCTCTTTTTTTTTTTTTTTAATATTAAAAATAATGATATTTATTCATTAAAATAAGTAAAATACATATAAACAATACAAATTCAAATAATTAAAACAAAATGGATGAATTTACGAACAAAATCACAATATC
>JBBPBR010000004.1:69600238-69612785 GCA_037974775.1 Cicer pinnatifidum
TCGATCACTTTAGTCTCTTTATCTGAATTTTAAAATAAAAAATAATAATTTAATATTTTTTAAATGATGTTTCAAATGATTTCATGATAAAAACAATCTATATATCATTAATTATTGATATGTCATTAATTATTGCAATTTAATTGTTGCTAATCAATCTATATCATCATATTATAGATAAAAAAAATATTATATTACTATTTTTTTTAATTAAAAATAAGAGCAAATGATAAAAATTATCAAATCTAAAATAAAGAATCGATTTAATGATTTTAAAAAAATATAATATATATATATATATATATATATATATATATATATTAATGTATGTTTTGAATATCTTATAGATAAAAGATTAAGAAAAAGTATAATATATTAATTATGGGAACTCCTAGCGTGGAGCTAAAAATTGAGTACATGAGTGGGCCATACCAATCTAACTTGCTATAGCAGGTTTTTAGAATAGTTATTTTATTATTAAAAATTTGGTGATGTCTAAACCAGTAAGTGGTTCCACCAAATCTTATGATATAACTTTTATGAAGAATTTTTTTCTCCTAATAAAAAAAAAAAGACATCTTTTTGGTTTGAAGTTTTTTTGGCACCATCACCATCAACTATCGGAACTTGTTTCAATTTTTATGTACCTAATATCCACAATCATCTTTCTTCTTCCCTCTCATTGAGACTTTTTCCACTTGGTTATGTGTTTTGTAAGTTTTATGTCATGCAATATTTTTCTACCATATTGATTCTTCTCTATAATCACTAAAATGGAGGGAGATATTTTTGTTTTTGGAAGAAAAAAAACTACAGAAGATAAAAAATTGAAAATAACGAGTAATGAAATGACAACTTTTTCTATAAAATCCTATAAATATTATTGATTTTGTTTTTTGTGGTTGATTTGATCTTAAAATTTTCTTAAGTCTGTGATAGTGGTAAATGGGGGGAATACTTTGTGCAATTTAGATTTTGTGTTAAAGGTTTGAAATGGTGGAAAAACAAGAGATAAGTTTGTTGTCATGGGTGTGTTAGAATGGTGGAAAAAGGTTTTTGTTATTCTTTGTACCCAAAAATACATACATTGAATTAAAGGAGGTACACTCCCTACACACGTGTAATTTCTCATAATGTAAAGAGAAAGAAAAAGATACTAAAAGTATATATATTAAATTCGTATATTTGAAATGAAAGTATTTGTAATTAAACTTCCTTTCGTACAAATTTAACCACAATTAATCTCAAACTCCATTTTTTAAAAGAAAAATAAAATCAATTCATATATATTGTTGTTCGTATAGATAATTTTTATATTATTATTTAATTATAACAGTCAAATATTTAATTATTATTATTATTATTATATTTAAAATAATATTTAATATAATGTAATGATAATGTAAATTTTTTTTATACAATATAACAATTAAACTTAGAAAAAGAACCTTTTGTCATTATCTTATATATTTTTTTCATTTTTTATATTTCTATATATATATATTGTCTCCTTTTTTCACAAATCACGATCATATATTTTTTACTTTTGATTTTTTTCTATTCTCTTGACACCTCTCTTTCTTTTCTTGATACACCTTTTCACAAAAAGAAATAAATATTTATATCCTTATACATATAAAAATATCTCATAGAACAATTACTTTTACTATATTGCTTTATTTACTTGAATTGAAACAATGCAACACTTCGTCTCACAAACACGTTTTTTTTAATAAATATAGTTGGCTATAAATACATGGTAATATATTTGGTTTGAACATATTCCTTTAATGCATATAAAATTTCAATAAAATACATATTTAATATGGTCAAGCAATAACTATAATTCACACATTTTTAATAATTTTTGCCGAAACAGTATTAATATTGTAGTAATAATTAAACATATTAAAGATATTTTTCTAGATGTGGAATTAATGCAGTGACAATTTTATAATATTTAGTAAATGTTATTTATATTGCTACATTAATTATTAATATTAGGTCTAATAAAATAATAATAAAATAATAAATAAAAAATCATAAAGAAGTGAATGAGAAACAGTATAAAAAGCTCTCAACATATTGGCAAAACATGCACCGCATAGAGTAAGCTTTGAAACTCTGATTCGGAGCCCAATTCTCTCAAGTTTTTCTTTCTAAAGGTTTCAAAATTCATTAATAAAACACAAACAGCTTTCCCTTTTCAATTTCTCGTCGTTCTCCATTGCTGTGTTTTAAGGTCCGTCTTTTTATCTGATTCACCTTTTGCTTTTTCTATTATTTCAATCAACGTGCGTTCAAATATTGTGATTTTATTTTTGTTTTCAGTTGTTATAATCTCTAGTTGTAGTAGTAGTTGATTTCTTGATTCTGTTTGAAAATGAATAAAATGAAGGGATTTTGTCTTTCGTTTTGGACGAGTTTTTTATTTTTTATTTTTTTATTTTTTGTTTGTAACCGAACCATCAATGTCGTTTGCGATAACCTCAATGAAGAGGTGATGCAATTACATTACTGTGGAAAAATCGAAACCTTAAATTCTACGTGATTCAAAGTTTTTTTAAAAATTGGTTTTGGTTATTCTGGTTTTTATTGTTCCTTATTTGTGATTGTTGTTTAATGCTTATTTATTCATCTAAAGGGCTGCATGAGCGATAGATTTTGTTGTTTTTAAGTCTCATGAATTGAAATTTTGAATTTCGTTTTATTTTTTTCCTCTCTTTTATTGTTTGTTATGGATGATTGTAAAATTTGTTCAATTAAAGAGGTGCAAGAGCAAGAACTTTATTGTAATAGATAGAGAAATGGATAATGAAAAGCATGGTTTGTTTTGTTAATGAATGCCCTAATTTTGAATGAAGTGATTGAATCTGCGGTTTGAGGGTGTAGGTTTTTGAAATTATGTAATGGTTCATGTTCTAGTTTTGCAATTGTTTTTTAATCAGTAAGGGTTTGGTTGTTCCTTGGATTGTGGTGGGGAAGGTGGTAAGGCACTGAGAGTGTGAGATAATGAGATTGTGTTTGAAACCTTACTTCATGTTATGTTTGTTTTGGAAATTCGGTACTCGATTGTGTGCATTAAATGCATAATTACTTGATTATTTAGGCAAAATATTGGGAATTAATGGATTGTAATAAGCACTAGACAGAATTCCATTAGCTGTTATCCATTAACCATTGTTACTCATCTTTTGTTAAGTTTATTTTGGAAATTCGTACTTGAATGTGCGCTTTGAATTCACAATTACTTGATTATTTGAAGCAAAACATCAATGGATTGGAATAAGCGCCATTATCTATTAACCATTGTTTCTCTTATTTTGTTATATGGTTTTCATTTTGTTTTTATATTCCTTTGTTGCTAATGTATTTTTGTAATCTTGGATTGTTTATAGGGTTTCTTAGGCTTCTGTAATTTAAGGAAGCATCTTTACTGCGCACACACTGAGTTGTTGGATTCTTGGTGTGGATATTTATTCTCAAGGTCTCACCCTTGCCGATATTGCTCTGGTGTTATGCTTCTAAGGAAGGAAATAAAGAAGAGCAATTAGCATCCGTCCAGAGAAAACAAACCAGCTAGTCATGGAATGTAACAAAGATAATGCCTTAAGGGCTAAAGAGATGGCAGAGAAGAGGTTTTTACAGAAGGACATTGGTGGTGCAAGACTACTTGCAATGAAGGCTCAAGCTTTGTATCCCAATATTGGTGGTCTACCTCAATTTCTTGCAACTATTGATGTGTATCTCGCTGCCGAAAAAAGAATTAGAGGAGAAATAGATTGGTACAAGATCCTTGGTGCACAACATTTGGCAGATGATGAAACGATTCGAAAATGTTATAGAAAGATGGCTCTTGCTCTGCACCCAGATAAAAATAAGTCAGTGGGTGCAGATGGGGCATTTAATCTTATCTCACAGGCTTGGACAGTATTGTCTGATAAAGCCAAGAGAACCGAATATGATAGAAAGTACATCTGGTGGGATTCGTTAAAAGGAATTTCTGATGAGAAACCTACTGTACTGGCTAGCCAGAGTAGTTATTTTAATCCTACTCCTGCACCGCCTTTGAAACTGCAGACATTTTGGACTCTGTGCACTTCCTGCAGGACAAAGTTTGAATACTTAGCTATGTACAGGAACTGCAATCTGGCCTGCACCAGCTGCAACAAGTCATTTTTTGCTTCTGAGATACCAACCCCATCTGTATATGCAAATGCTTCATCCACTTCAAGACCTTCTCATATGAAGCAACATAACTCAACCGAATTGGGAAGAAACTGTCATGTTTCGAGTAGGACACCGATGTCTGCTGTCAACTTATCATTTGGGTCAGGTGCTTTTTCTATGCCTGGTGGCATTTCCAGTGTACTATCATCGGTTTCTAGTGCTTCTGGAGCTCCCGGTGTTTTTAGGATGCCGTCTGAGAGTTTGAAGAGAAAGCGTGAAGATTTGACACCTTTCATGTGGGAAGAGGTGTGTTCGGGGAAAACTCATGCTCCTGAGACAACTGTTGCTGGTTCAGTTTTTCAGTCTTCTTGTTTTAGGTCAAATTCTGTTCTAAAAGCTGATGGGTTGAGGAAGAAAAGGTGCACAGGTGAACATAAAGCTGATGGTGATAGAAGAGACATGGAAAATGAAATGGCATCAAAAAAGGGTATAAACTTGACCAATGAGTTTGGGTCTCTGAAGAATAGTTTTGATGCCGGAAAGGTTAGCGCTGCTGGAAACTCCAGAAGAAATGGTATTAGGGACATATCTCAGCAGCAAATGAAAAACATCTTGGCGGAAAAGGCTCGAACGGAGATTCGCAAGAAGCTTGATGAGTGGAAGGAGAATCAAAGAAAGCTTGATGAGTGGAAGGAGATTCGTAGAAAGCTTGATGAACGGTGTGCTTCTTCTGTATCAAAGAATACTGATGCAGAAGTTAGAGCGAAGGACAAAGAAAAGGCTATTAGTGGTGTGAAGCCTGCTGCAAAAAAAATTGTTGATTCCAAGACCAACGACAAATGTACCTCTGCTGATTCAGAGGTGCCTGGTTCTCTCTTAATGAGTGTTCCAGACCCAGATTTCCATGATTTTGATGGGGATCGAATTGAGGATACTTTTGATGCGAACCAGGTGTGGGCTGCGTATGATGATGAAGATGGCATGCCACGCTACTATGCCTTTATCCATTCTGTGATCTCAAAGAATCCTTTCCAAATGAAGATAAGTTGGCTGAGCTCTAAAACCAATGATGAATTGGCTCCGATAAAGTGGGTCAGTTCTGGTTTTCCAAAGACCACTGGAGATCTCCGACTAGGTAAACGTGCAAACTATAGCAGTCTTAATTCTTTCTCTCACAGGGTCAACTGGACAAAAGGTTCAAGAGGACTTATCCATATATACCCAAAGAAAGGTGATGTTTGGGCTCTATATCGGAACTGGTCCCTTGATTGGAACGAATTTACTAAAGACGATATCATTCATCAATATGACATGGTGGAAGTGCTTGAAGACTACAGTGAAGAGCATGGTGTGAATGTTGCTCCACTTCTCAAGGTTGCAAGTTTCAAGACAGTATTCCGCCAGAATGCTGATCCGAGAAAAGTCAGGAACATTCCGAGGGCAGAGATGTTTCGTTTTTCACACCAGGTACCTTCATACTTGCTTACTGGACAAGAAGGTAACAATGCTCCTAAAGGTTTCTTGGAGCTGGATCCTGCTTCGACACCTATGGAACTTCTTCGGTTGATCACTGATGCGCAGATGCAAGAAATGGATATGGAAATGACGGTCAGAAATTCTTCAAAAGATGGATTGAGGAACAAGAAGCATTCAAGTAAGGAAGAAGATTCTGTTGAAGATGTTCCAAGAAAGGAGGTGGCTGAAGCACAGGCAGGGAAGGTGTGGCCGAAGAATTTGCTTGTATATAGACGGAAGCGTTTTAGAGGAAAGAGCGAGCGGTGAAGTGGCAACTAATTGTGAAAAACTGAATTGAAGATATTTTGTGTTCCATTTAGCCACAGAGTTAGGCTCAATTTAAATAGTCAACAAAACCATAGCTTATAATCACCAATTCAACCTAAGCTAGAGCAGATTATATTGTTTTTGCTGTATATTGATGGTCCTACAATTTTGGATTTAGTGGTTGCATATGTAGGGCTCAAAGTAAGCGATTTTCTAGCTTCTACAAACCAATAAAATTCAGAATCATTTATTCATCTCCTTCTATATGTCTTCCCTAACTCTCAACACTAATGATTTTTTTTATTTTTGTTAATAATTAATAGATTCAGTTGTTTTCTTTCCAGAAAACAATGAACTCATTTGAGGTTAGGATTCTACGAAAACTGAAGGTTCTTGGGCAACTATCTAATTGATACACCTCTTACGACTAGTCCATTATCTAGTTGTTTTAGCCTTTAGTCTTATGAAGTAAATAAATGGGATAAATGAAAAATAAACTAACCTGTATCAAAAAATAATAAAATGAACTTACCTGTACCAAAAACTAAAAATAATAATAAAATGAACTTACCTTGAGAGGTTAAATAATAGTTGAAAGTGATCTTATTGTTTTTTTTGTAAAAATATTCAGTCACTTTGGTTTAAATAATTTTTAAGTGTCCATAATTTAAAATTTATAATTTAATTTTTAATATTTTCAAAATCTTTTAGCTAAATTCTTATATTAATGGTTATTAAATTTTGTTAACGAGTTTAATTATCGGATACTACGGTATTTTGAATATTCAAATTACTTTAATTTTGATACGTATATAGATATTTCATAGTTTTTGATACCATTAATTTAGATGAAGTGAATTTATTTGTACATATTTGTTTATTTGTGTTATTCTATTTATTAATTTATAAATTTTAAAAAGTTAGTAAAAAACTTTTATTTTAATTTTAGGTGAAAAAATATTTTTGTTAATTAAAAAAAGTGAATTTTTGTGAAAGATTTAAGAGAAAAAATAAAATAAAAGCAGAAGAAATCCCGTGCCCTAGGCCCTACCTTATCCCATGACACAAAATTAATTCCCTTCCATTGAATTCCCGATTCCATCAAAATCAAGAGCCACCAATTGTTTGTTCCCAAAAATCAAACATCAATTCAATCATGGAGAACAACAACAACAACAACAATCAACAACAATATCCAACGCCGCAACCCTCGGCGGTCACTCCGGCGGCCCCATTTCAACACCTCCTTCAACAACAACAACAGCAGCTTCAAATGTTCTGGTCATACCAAAGACAAGACATCGAACACGTCAACGATTTCAAAAACCACCAACTCCCATTAGCACGCATTAAGAAAATCATGAAAGCCGATGAAGACGTTCGCATGATCTCCGCTGAAGCACCTATCCTTTTCGCTAAAGCTTGTGAGCTTTTCATTCTCGAACTCACCATTCGTTCTTGGCTTCACGCTGAAGAGAATAAACGACGAACCCTTCAGAAAAACGACATCGCTGCTGCTATTACGAGGACTGATATTTTTGATTTTTTGGTTGATATTGTTCCTCGTGATGAGATTAAGGATGAAGCTACCATTGTTGGTGCTACTGCTAGTGGTGTTCCTTATTATTATCCTCCTATGGGTCAGCCTGCTGGAATGATGATTGGTCGTCCTGCTGTTGATCCGGCTACTGGTGTTTATGTTCAGCCTCCTTCTCAGGCTTGGCAGTCTGTTTGGCAGACTGGCGCTGATGACGGTTCTTACACTGCTGCCGGAAGTAGTGGTCAGCCCAATGTCGATGGCTAGAGCCTAGAGGTATCGTTTTATTTTTATTTTCCTTACATTGTTTGGAAGGTGATCTTGGGGATGAATTTTTTTTATAGGAAATATAAGAATGTGGAATTTTACTTTCTTTAGTGTTTAGCTATGAATTGAAAATCTTACATAGACATTGACATTGAACACGACATTGATATAATCATATGTGTGGGTGTTGGAGTTAGGACGGACACTTGGACAAATGTTCAATTTAATTGAATATAAGTTTCTCAATTGTATTTTTTGGGTATTTAGAAATGGTGAATTTTACTTTCTTTTTTATTTACTTATGAACCACTAATACAAACACGACAATGATACTGACATGACACATGCAGACACCGATAATCATTTGAGAAAATGGAAATGATTGAAAATAACAACATTGTCAGACAAGTCTTGAATCTGAAGTGTCATGATACATAGGCATTTAGGAGGTCTATTTCGTGTTGTTGAGGTGTGGCGAGTGAGGGTTTCATTGGATGAAGTTTATTTATATGGTAATTTTGCGCAAGTGTTAAAATGCTTTTTGGTATCAATAAGTATTATGTAATTATGAAGGGATATAGAAGATGATTAATGTGTATAAATGTATAGAAGATGATTAATGTTTTTATATCTGTTTGGTTGTAACATATGCATGCAACATAGTAGATACTAGATAGTGTATAATTGTAGAACTTGTTTTATAAGATTTGATAACCTTATTCGACGTTTCTTGGTTTTTAGTTACATGCATTTAATCTTTGTGTATATCTCTGCTAATGCATTGATTTTCCTGCTGTTTTTGTCCAATGTATCTCTTTGTCTCTATGCAACTGTATTGTAGACCTTCTCAATAAAGGGCCATTGATGTCTGATGCTGTTTTTGCATTTTCCATATCTCTGGGAGCTAGTTGGTTTTGCTGTTCTTATCAGTTATTTTAGATGAAAAAACATTAAAGGCATTAGATTTACATTTGTACAGAGGTTATTATGATTTTGCTGTGAAAGGAGCGGACATAATTTACCAAATAATTTACCAACATGTTTGATTAGATTTGTTTTGCATGAACAGTCCTTCTAAATAAAGGACTGTTGATGTCTGATGCTGTCTTTGCATTTTCCGTTACTCTGGGTGCTAATTGGTTTTGCCGTTCTTAGATTTCAGTTATTTTAGATAAAAAAAACATTAAAGGCGTTAGATTTACATTTGCACTGAGGTTATTATGCTTTTGCTGTGAAAGTAGTGGATAGAATTTAGCAACATGTTTGATTAGATTTGTTTTGCATTAAAAGTATGGTTGACATAAGCCACATTGTTTTGTTTTTATTATATTTATATTTATTATATATAGGTTAGGCTGATTTAGGAATGAAATGAGTAAATGCAATGTTCTTTTAAAGGGAAAGTTTCTTCAAGAATTTGCAAATTGTAACGGCAATTTTACATAGAGATGATGATATTTTAATTAGCGATTTAGCGTCATATGATATATCACATATCATTGATTTGTGGCAAAATACTTTGATGGCCTCTTTTTTTGGATTATTATTCACTTTGTCATAGGTTCATAATTCATATATGAAAGGTTCTGGAAATGTCTTTCTCATGCACAAACTACCGGCAAAACTTTAGACACTCCAAAGACATTGTTTCTTAAAATTTAATCTGCATTAAAATTTTGTTCTGCTAATAAATAGCAATTTCATCTTGCTACTTAGATATGACATCTAGAGTTAAAACCTTAACTGTTAGATTATGACAATTACATATAGTAATTATTAACTCTGGCATGACCCAATTTGTTTATTAGATCAGACTTGCTATTGTGCCGGTTCACCGTTGTGTTTTTTTTTTCAACTGGGAGGGGGCGGTGAATAATGGCAGTTTATATGGTCGAGATTGATTTTACTTATTAATATGCTCCCAATTCTTCTATATCTACATATTAGATAGATGTACTTGATTATTATATTTTCAAAAACTAAATTTCTATAAGATGAATTGGTGACCCATTGCTTTGATCAAATTGATATCAGATCCAAAGTTTAATAACTAAGTTTCATGACATATAGTTTGATTTGGATATGTTGTTCTTCCTACAGACCCAAATCTGACAAAATGTGTGCATTGCTCTTTAAATATAGATACATATAATGATAGTTTGGTTTGTTCTTTGTTGCAAGTTATTGATCATATTATACAAGAACATTGTCGATGGTCCTTATGATTTACTTTGTTTTATTGTTGTTTTAGGTGGTGGTGGTTGTTGATTACATGTGGCTTATAAGCATTTTCTGTTATTCCATTAAATGTTCTTTAGCTAATTTAAATTTCCTTTAATAACCATCATCTCATGCAACACTAGCTTTATGTTCTTTGTGAAATTTGAGCCTCTGTTACTTTGACTTCGTGAAATTTGATTACTCATTAGCACATTTGAAAATTTAAACGCAACTTTTCAAACTAGATATGTTGCACTGCATGAGTTAGAACTTAAGTCAGCTGTTAACCAATGTACACTTGTCCTTCAACTCACACAGGTGATGTTGGTAATTTATGTTTATAATTAGTGGAATTGGCTTCTTATGTTATTCCATTCTGTTTTTTTCTTCTATTTGGCCTGTTTGTCTTGTTTTCCATTCATACTACTAATGTCTGGAAATGATTCTGATGCCTCGTGTTGTTTCCTTTTTGCTCAGTAGCTGAGTGACAACGCTGCTGAGGATGGATTGTCAAGACTTAAAAAGACGCCGCTGGACTTCTGCAATGTTGCTTGGAATATTTTATTGCCTGCAATTTAGAAATGGTTTTGTTAATTAAATTTGTTTTGGATGACATCAAGAATATGTTAACTTGATGATCGACAGCATAATTTAACTATGTATGTACAAAATATTTAAATTGAACAATGATCCTTCTGTGCAATGTGTGAAACATGTTTGATCATCTGTATTTCTTCAGAAGTTTCGGATGATACTAGCACACGGCATTTTTTTGAGTTAAATTAGTTTTTACAAAACCAATTTAGTGTATGTTTGGATTTGTCTGCAAAATTACAGTGGTACTGTGATTTTGTTGATGCTTTAAAGCATAGCTTTTTTCAAAATAATGGTAATTCAATGTGATTTCTAACAAACTTATTGTCAATCCAAACACGCAGAGGCAGTAAGTTGATTTGTAGTCCGAGTAATTGTTGATAGACTAAAATTTTGATTAATTTTTAAATAGAAATGTTGAGGCTCTTAAATTGATTTATTGACTATTGTTTGGGTTGAGATTCTTTTCAACATAAAGTAATAAACTAGACAGTTTCATCATCCTGGAGCAATGAATATCGGTGTGCATGAGCTAAATTTCAAACAAAATTATTTATTTTCTAGGTCATTTTTCTAATGCACAAAATAATTGAAGAAACTTTATTTTTTAAACTATTGTAGATGTAATTAGATTCTTTACACAAATATGCTTTGTTTACTCTTTATCTCTCTAATCAATTCATCTTCTTTCATACCTTTTCTTTCTCTTTAATTTTTTCTCTCTATTTTTCTTCTATTTTGTATCAAGGAACCATCTCCATGATACACATGTTTTTCTGCAACCATCGTCGTGTACTCATATCCATCCTCATCTTCTACTTGTTCAAATTATTGCAACATGCTCCAACCAAAAATCCAACAAGTGCTTTATGCAATCATGCATTAACTGCCACGTACGTACATGCTAAGTTGCAAGCATAATCCCAATTGGTACTTTTGTCACTGTTTGTTCTTGATTGATACAAAATGTATCAAGCATATTTTGCTAATATGCCACTAGTATTAATCACTCGTTTACTGCCTTCTACGTGTGCTAAACTTTCTCTTTTTTTATTCTTATTTTTTTGTGATATAACTACATTTTTAGACTCTTGCAATGCACGAAAAAATTATATTTTATCACATTGGAAAATTAAATTTTAAGATTTATAATTGTTTTAAATAAAAATAAATATAAAATTTATTAAAATTTTATAACTAAAACACATAACCATCAATCAAATTTAAAATTAAAAAGTAATAAAAATTACAAATCTACATTCAATTAGGAAGAAAAAGAGCTCCTCTATACCAACAAAAAATTACATACAATAACACACAAAACTATGAAAATCAACTACTAGTGAAAAAAAAAAACTTGATTGGTACTCTATTGTACTGTTACCCTTGAATTTGAGCTACTCCCAATACATGAGGATTAACAATTACATGGCAACTCCAACCAAAAATCTATTCCCCTCATGTGAAATAAAAAGGAAAACTCCCTCACCCCCAGAAAAAAGACATAAAGAGTTTATTAAAAAATGTTAACGACCAAAATAAAATAAAAAAACGTATAAATAATATTAATACAAACAAAGGAGAAATAATATATATTGATATTTTAAATTTGTACCATGACATTTTTGTAAATAAAAATTGTTTTGAGAAATATAATAAAGGAGGACACAAGAATGTGTATAATGGAACATAATAAGTATATTCCATAATTTCACTTACACATTATAACAGTACTCTTGACTCATTTATAAGTAAAAATACTGACTTTTGCACTTATTAAGGATTGTTAAGTGAATTAAATATTTAAATATATTAAAATAATAAAATTATTATAATGAATAATAAAATATTATTTTTTATAAAAATTAACTTATTATATTTTAAACAGGATTAAATATATTTTTAATTTCTATAAAAAATGAAACATTTCAATTTTAGTCGTTATAAATAAAAATATAATTTTTAGTTTTTATCAAA